>JAOTOL010001626.1:1730000-1837500 GCA_034440575.1 Imbricaverruca yamaguchii
GTCAGCCCCGGGCCGGCAGATACGCCGGCGAGACGGGCTGACGGGTCCGGTGGCCTCCCTCCACCGACGGATCTGGGACAGCGGCCGGCGCCGATGGATGGCCGGCCGACGGGCCACAATTAGTGGCTCGTGCTCAGGGTCGTGTCGGGGTCACTCGTGGCGCCGCGGACACCTGCCACAGTCCACATCGGCAAACGCGGCCGCCGCTGGAGCATGCTAGAGTGCGATACTGCAGTATGATGTTGCAGCGTCACACTGTAGCGTCACACTGCAGCGTCACATTGCAGTCACACTGCAGTGTCACATTGCAGTCACACTGCAGCGTCACATTGCAGTCACACTGCAGCGTCACATCATAGCGTCACACTGCAGCGTCACATTGCAGTCACACTGCAGCGTCACATCATAGCGTCACACTGCAGCGTCACATTGCAGTCACACTGCAGCGTCACATCATAGCGTCACATTGTTGCGACCTGCTGCAGCGACACACGGTAATGGATCACAGGCAGGATCACACTACTGTGTCACATCTAGTGTCACACGCCAGTGTCACATGACAGTGTCACAAGAAGGTGTCAAAAGGTAGTGTCGCAAGGTAGTGTCACACGGAAGTGTTACACTACAACTTCACATTTAGTGGCGTAAAGTAGTGTCACACCGCATTGCCACGTCGAATGTCACAATGCAGTGTTACACTAGTGTCACATCTGGTGACACTATACAATGTCCCACGACAGCATCACGCCGCCCAGACTCGACACGGCTGGCGTGCCTCGGTGCCCGTGCGTGATGGATCCGTGTTTTCCAGACACAGCGTTGCGGTGGTAGTTTTTTGTTGTGTGATGAAAGGTTGGATTTATGAGAGTGCTGGAACTTCTGGATACGAAGACGTGTGCAAGCGTTGCATGGCTACAGGAGCAGCGGTTGCGTTTGATCACAAGTCCGCGAGATACAAGCATACATTTGCCGGCTGCGGACGGAGTAAAAGAGAAGGGCGGTCGACTTGAAATGTCGGGACGGCAGTGAGCCGGTCATTTGGTATGACATAGATGGATCGTGCAGGCCAGTATTTTCCGGCACCGCCAGTAAACAGAGGCGAAATATCGCTGGCCGTTATAGCTCCTCGTCACATTTCATACGTTAGCCGGCCGGTTTCTGGTCAGGAGTCGGCTCGTGACCAAGCCAAGCTACAGTACAGTCCGTCAGCTCATCAGCTTAATTAAATCCAGCCCGTCAGCCTGGGAGCTTCTTAATTGGATTGACCCGGTAATGGGGGATAACACAATGTGTGCGAGGGTTGGGGAGCAGCAATGTCGATTAATCAAATTTTAACACCGGTGATAGCTTCCACTTAGCGTTGAGAGAAAGTAGTGCGCTCGGCATAGTGTGGTGATAACTACAGGTCCACCAAACAGGCGCTTCAAGACATCTGAGCCTAACTAAAATCTAGCTCTGGTCCATCGAAAAGATAAATTACGTCTCAATAATGCGAATTCCCCTCAATGTTTGCATTGTTATTTCTTAGCATGGGCTTTCATGGGCTAATTTCGCACCATAGCTTCATCATATTCTTTCGGACAAATGTTTTGATTGCTTGGAGTTGCACATGTATATGTATATATTTTCATAATTAAACATGCATGCATATGTACAAAGGTTGTGCAATTACCATTGATACGAAAATTTAGCTTACTTGCGGTCATGAATCCTGGAAAGAAGTCATTTCCACACAAGGCACCCTTGGCAATGCAGGAGGTATTCACAAAACGAAAGAATGTAGGCGATAACTAAAAGGCCACGGCACCAAAATTTTGTTCATTGGTTCTGTGCCCATTGCTTCCGAGACATCCAATCACTTAGCTATCAATAATTATTTGTGCTGGTTTGTCGTATCAGAAGCTTTCGGCAATTCGCATTTAGTCTGCGTCCACGGTTACTAGGACATTACATGGATTGCATATCCTTACGTATATACGTTTCATGCAAAACCGAAGCTGGTCGAATAGTGTTTGGAGAAGGTAAACGAATACGGATTTGATAACGGATTGAATCTTCTATGACTTTTTCATTGAGACGAAAACTTAACAAATGTAATCCTGTGTTTTCCAACCAAACCTTCGATATATCGTTACCGTTGAGAATAGCTGATGCTGAGTTTGTTTAATTGTGTGAAAAATATGTGATGGCATAAAAGTAGCAACTACATTGACATGCTCATTCTTGTAGGCATACTTAACATCAAACACATTCAAACGTGGCTTGGACTGAGTTCAGTCCGTTGTTCTATTAATTCCCAGTCAGCAGTGAGGCTGCATGCAATATATGCAACTGCAATATCACTGCTATCAACGAGCTTGTGGATATACTACCTATAATCACATTCAGCAACCCACCTACTCCTCACGCACCTGCATTCTTGCCTAGGTAGGTAGGTACCTGTATGCCTATTGTGTATATATGACACACCGTGAGAAAAGTGTCCGGAACTGGCGCATGTTTGTTGTTGATGGAACAGAAAATGGTAAATGTGTCGCTGAAGTCAGTATGGCTTACGAAGATGTGCGATATTTGTGCAAAATATCTCCATGCAATTTCAGGTCAACTTGCAAGCCTGTAATTACATCAAATGGCTTTGCAACACATGCTGGTAACAAATTATTGGTGTTTTTAATCTTGCTACTTGAACATGAAAGTACAAGAATGCGTAGTGCCAAACTGTTTCGCGCAACAGTTTTAACCCGTCTCTCGGGTCAGAGCTTTACATCCCGTCACGGATGAGGGTTGATAGAAACCCTCCCTTTAATATCCAAACTAAGCGTCGCACGAAATCAAAAGAGGTGGTATTGGAAAGCACTCGACGAGCAAGGCCCGACACCACCCCAAAAGCAATTTCCCCAAAAGCGACGTCACTAGGGGGCCTAGAATTTCACAACTTGCATCATGTTTTTGGCTCTGGGTATTTCATTTTGGGAGATATTTGAAGAAGCAAAAAATATTCGGAATCAGAAATGGACAGCGAAATCGACCAATACGTGTTTGGCCACCGAAAAAAATTAGTTTCTTTATAATTTTTTTTTAGCTTTCTAGTTTTCTTCAATTTTCCTTTTCTAGTGGGTAGAGTGGACCGAAAGACGTACGAAACCAACTTTCCGTAATATAAAATTCTTATTTTAGCCAGAATCTTCCATTTCAACTCCAATAGGCAAATATCCAAAACTAATAAATAATCAAAAATTGAAGAAGAAAAATGACAAATTCCTCCGGTACGTTTTGTTGCATCCCTAAAAATAAGCAAACGCTGAAAGTTTCATTAAAATATTTGCATCCGTTAAAGCCTGACGACTGGTTGAATTTTTGGGATGTGGCCTCACTTGACCAAGACTAACTCGTTGACCCTAGATGACCTGACTTCAAAAGTTTGGCACAACATGTCAAATTGATGTGGAAAAAGGTATGCCAAATTTATGTGCGCTGCCGCGCGCCGTTCGTTTACTAACCGCAACAAACCTGCAGGGGTCGGTTGCAGAACCCCACCCCCACCCCCGAGACGGCGCGAGTTAATACGTCTGTTTTCAGCACATCCAAATGAACTGATTATTTAGCCAAAACATGCGCTGGTGGATGCCGGTCGAAGCTTGCCAGCCCACAGCTTCAACTGGTCAGCGAGCGCCTGAACTGCAAACTCACGAAAATACCCAGCCAATGCAGCCAGGGGTGTTGAGTCCGGTGAAGTAATTGATTTGTCGCCCGCCAGTCCCGACAATGAATTGCTAAATAGTGCAAGTTCGACTACGATAAGCTCGTGGTAATAACAGTAGGGCGGCCTTCCAGCAGAGCTGAATGCTTGAGCATGAGTTTTGGTGGAGCCGTGCCGTGCCGTGCCGTGCCGCGCCGGCAGACGACGTGCACGAACAGAGCAGTGTGGTCAGTCACCACACGTTGTGACTGATCAGCCATGGCGCTGCATCAGCGACACAGGACGCTGCGCCGACCCGCTCACCCTGGACTGACGGCAGCAGCCCAGCGCGCTGCTGGGAGGCAAACGGTTTCTGAGGTGCAGCGCTGCGCACACGACACACTTTCGCAATGTTGTCTCTCGCTTCTGGTATTTGCCGCCGAGTAAAAAGGCACGATCCATCAAACTAAGACACCCGGTTTGCTCAGCAGTCTACACTGGCCGGTCACGCTCGGTGGGCATCATTCACTGAGGCCGGCCCCCGTACACCTCACACGTACTGTTTGGCCAGCAGGCGAGCAGGCCGAGGCCGGTCGCCAAGCGAGCACCGAATGATTGTACCGAGGGTGGTACCGGTGGCCGCCGTACCATTCCTACCACTGGTGGCAAGTACGACGAGTGGTGACGTGGGAGGAACGGAGGTGCTCGTACCGCACTGGTGACGTGTGAGGCACGGAGGCGTTCGTGCCACAATGGTACGAAAGCGGAAGGCACGGAGGCGATCGTACCGCGATTTTAGCGTAGAAGTCCGGAGACGTCGTACGGCAATGGTAACGTGGGGGCTGTGGAGACGATGGTACGGCAATGGTAACGTGGAGGCGTGGAGACGATGGTACCGCGATGGTAACGTGGGGGCTGTGGAGACGATGGTACCGCAATGGTAACGTGGGGGCTGTGGAGACGATGGTACCGCAATGGTAGCGTGGGGGCTGTGGAGACGATGGTACCGCAATGGTAACGTGGGGGCTGTGGAGACGATGGTACCGCAATGGTAACGTGGGGGCTGTGGAGACGATGGTACCGCAATGGTAACGTGGGGGCTGTGGAGACGATGGTACCGCAATGGTAGCGTGGGGGCTGTGGAGACGATGGTACCGCAGGTAGCGTGGGGGCGTGGAGGCGCTCGTATTGTAATGGTAATGTGCGAAGGATGGAGGCGCTCGTACAGTAATTGTAATGCGGGAGACAAGGAGGCGCTCGTACAGTAATGGTAATGCGGGAGGCAAGGAGACGCTCGTACTGCGAGCCAATGGTGACGTGGGAGGAAATTAGGCGTTTATACCCCGCAATCGTGACGTGGGAGGCGCTGAGGCACTTGTACTGTGAGCCAATGGTAACGTGAATGGCACGTAGGCGCTCGTACCGCGACGCCCAATGGGTCAGACCGTACGCAGGGATCCTGCCTGGCGTGTCCCACACTGGTCAGTGGCCCTGTGACCGGCTGACACGAAGTGACTTGATCTCGTCACGGTGAGCAGTGGCCTGACGTCAGCACGGTCACGGTGCGGTCTCGCGTCACATCTGACGTCAGGCCATGCACTCGTCGACACGCGTCAGTGGCACGTGAAGCCATTGCGGACAATGCGCTGGCCGTGCCGGCCGGGTTAGTACGGGCACGCGTGAGAGATCCAGGGTTAGTGATCCAGTGCTTAGCTGCTGCTGCCGGAGCGGCGGCGCGCCGGCCGTCGGTCGGCGCCGTCTGCGCCGGTACACACCTGGGTCCACGCCATTCCTGCCACCTGGCGATCCACTGGTCCGACGGTCGGCCACACTTTCGTTTTTATAGACTCGCCGGCTGCGCGCGCCGCCGGCAAGGTCGGCCCGGGTCGGCGTGAGGTCGCCGCGCCGGCGCCGACTGTCGCCGAGCCGGGGTCGCCGCCGGCCAGTGTGACCTCAGGTAGCTGGTGGTGGGCATTACCTTATGTCTCTCCCAGTACGTGCCATTACAGGTTGCCGCCGGTGGGCGTCACCTCACGTCACTGCCGTTGGGCCTCACTTAGGTCACTGCAGGTGGACGTGACATCAGGTCACTGCAGGTGGACGTGACATAAGGTTACTGCATGTGGACGTGACATCAGGTCACTGCAGGTGGACGTGACATCAGGTCACTGCAGGTGGACATGACATCAGGTCACTACAGGTGGACGTAACATCAGGTCACTGCAGGTGGACGTGACATCAGGTCGCTGCAGATGGACGTGACATAAGGTTACTGTAGGTGGACGTGACATCAGGTCACTGCAGGTGGACATGACATCAGGTCACTGCAGGTGGATGTGACAAGGTTACTGCAGGTGTACGTGACATCAGGTCACTGCAGGTGGACGTAACATCAGGTCAATGCAGGTGGACGTGACATCAGGTCACTACAGGTGGACGTAACATCAGGTCAATGCAGGTGTACGTGACATCAGGTCACTACTGGTGGACGTGACATCAGGTCACTGCAGGTGGACGTGACATCAGGTAAATGCAGGTGGACGTGACATCAGGTCACTACAGGTGGACGTAACATCAGGTCAATGCAGGTGTACGTGACATCAGGTCACTACTGGTGGACGTGACATCAGGTCACTGCAGGTGGACGTGACATCAGGTAAATGCAGGTGGACGTGACATCAGGTCACTACTGGTGGACATGATCCCAATTGATCGCTGCCTGATCGTGATCTCAGATCACCGCTGGTTGAAAAATGCCATACTGATACTGCCTTCGGTTCATCTTCGATCACTGTGACTCCAGATCATCCTCTAATGCGCATGTATACCTTGGCCCGTTCTGAGAACATGTAGTGACCGCTCAGACTACACCGAGGACACACCGAGGACATCATCGTCGATGGAAATTCCAAATGAAATGCACAGGTAGTAAGAGCATGATGATGCAATAGACTGGACACAGCAAACTAAATAAAACATGATGGCGCTCGTTTGTGAGAAATACATGCAGGACATGTGATGGACTGAAAGCAATGTGATCGATACCGATACTTGTCATTGGTCCAAAGCTTGTGTGGTAAACTGGTGTGTTGCCAGCATGCGCCTGTGAAGAATGCATGACTTCTGTGCGAGGCTGAAGGTTGCACCGTTAAGGCCAGCGATGATGTTCTGAAACTCAAGTAATAGAATCCCAATGCCAAGCCTATTTGTATTCCGTTTATCATGGCTAACGACGTTGCTCTCGAACTTCGGTAATCGATTGTCATTGCTGGTTCCCCTCGCAATTCTTCGTCATTCAAGTGGTCCAAAACGGCACCCCGGATTGCTCGTTCATTCTGCTTCCATGTCGTTTCCATAGCGCTATTTTATATGATAAAATAACTGTTAGGTTTCCAGGAGAGGTTGTCGTCTGCCTGGGGCGATACTTTGGCGTCATGACTGTATACCTAAAAAACGATGTAACGAGGATATTCATGATTGAACTTGCGTGAATTGACCATATGGTCTGACCTGACCTGCCCTTAGAGTTTTCGGCCATTGAACAGATACACAGCTTTTTCTTAAATGGTACTGTTGAAAGGAACTGATCCGTATATACTCATATTTTCCAGGTCATTCGACAAGATAAAGCTCATGTCACTGAGTTGAACAACTATGACCATTAAAGAGCTCAACATGGCTGAAAAAGAAGTAAGCTGTGATATTAGTCTTAGATTGCATTTGTTTGCCAATGACATTTCCCTGCGTCTCCAGCAGAAATAGTTGGGGTGCTGGTTGTCAAGCGTGATTCTGGCCCTATCTGAACTACGCTGTTCTGACCCTCGTTTACTATGATGAATATGATGGCATTTATCCATGTTTGTGTTTGAAAAGCAATGTAGAATGACAACATTCTGTCTTTCTTTGACTATTCCCATGGATTTAATTCGGGGTCTGCATATTGACGCTCCTCATATACACGTATACGAGGCGGCGCTGTGTGACCTAGGAAGGGGAGTTGTATGGCCAAATGGATTTAGTTACCGTGGGCTCACCACTTCGAGTCCTTTCACGCTGGCAATCATGGCACACGGAAGTGCAGGTCTGCAAGGGTGACGCAAAACAATACGTTTACTGCAGGCCTATCAGGGACATTATCCTGCTGTGTGGAAGAGCTTGAAACGATCCGGATCAAATTAGAAGAAGCTTCCGGCGTGCATTACTCGGCCGAGGTCAGCGCTACCAAACGACTGTCATTCTCTTGGATATCATGGTGACAATGGAGAACGGCAGATTCAGCACCGACGTCTGCATGAAGCCGGCTGACTTAGGCTGCTGCATGAGCGGAAGAAGGAGAGTGCCCGGACTAGTACAAAGGCGGCGTTATGCGAATATTCATCGCCAGAGCATTGCGAAGCCGTTCTTCCTGAGCATGCCTCAGCCATGAACTGCGACAATTCCGACAACTGATAGTCACTAATGACTGCTATAACACATCGTTTTATCCAATCAGCAAAGTGATGATCTTAACTTGTCGTACCAGGCAGACGGAAACCTCTGATGGTAATCGAACAGTGACCAGGCTGTTTAAAAAGATCACTGTGACGTACGCATGGAAGCAGGACGAACTGACAATCCAGCGTATCGCTCTGACGAGCTGCAGGCCGAAGGATGCCAGCAGAAACTTGTATTGACATTATCAGAGCCAAAAACCAGCGTCGTCAGCTATGAGAATCAACGTGCAGCGTGATACTGGCCCACTGAAGCAGACCAATATAGTGCATAAGTTCACGTGTACACACGGTGCGTGTGCATTCCAACATGCACACTCAATTGGTCGCACCACAACCACACTGAACCGCCGGCTCGCCATTTACCCACAATTCGGTTGGCCCAAGAATATGACCAAAAACAGCCATAGCACTACACCAACACCCGACACCCTTGTAGCTAACACTGCAATAATGGCCGAATGTGCGGCCAAAAAAGAGACGACTTGCTACGCTGGAAGCCGCATGTATTCGGGATGGCCAGCTGACGATCAACCTACAGAACAAAATGGTCAGCGTGTTCTCGCTCTATAACTGTTCGCAACGATGTAGCCAATATGTGGGTGCATGGTTATTTGAACTTACCTACTTGTGCATCAACAAAATTAGCATTGAAAATGTTCGTCTATGTATGTCATGTGCGATTTATTTCGAACAGTTGGCAATTATGACTGCACTCCTAGCATGGCATCCGCCTCTGACGATGATTTACAATAGGCGAAACGTGCGCGCTAGAATACATGAACGAATGAGGTTGCATACTATTAACGCTGCCATTTGAAAGACTGACGTGGGTAGTGATAGTGGGTATCGTGTGGAACGTATCGAGAGCCCGGGAACAAATTTGACGAGCAAGGAAGAAGCTGTTGTGCTTATATACATACATATATATATATATATATATATATATATATATATATATATATATATATATATATATATATATTATATATATATATATATATATATATATATATATATATATATATATATATATATATATATATATATATATATATATATATGTGTGTGTGTGTGTGGAATGAGCTTGCATGCGACCCGATTTTCGGTCCTTCGTGAAAAGCGTACACCTTGTATCTTGCACTTTCATCCCAACAATAATCGTGCAAACGATAGGAAGAGCTTATGCAAAGCAATGCAGCAATCTTTAGTGAATCGGATTATGGAGTGATCACAATTGTGGATGATCAGCAATCACCCATCAAAACAATCAGTATTTACAATGGAATTGTTAACTAACCTATGCAATTTTAGGGTTGGGAAGGGGAGCGTCTGATCTACTTATACTGGCTTTTATGAGCTCGCTCGAAAAAAAATTGGACTGGATAAAGTTCTGTGAGCTAAGCTTCATTCATTCCGGACCTTTCTGTTAGGTCCGGAATCATATCGCATGACACGTTAGGCGCCTTTGTTCTGACCTTGTGCTTGGAAGCTGTGCACAAGTGAATTGGTCAATTATTGTTTTGTTGGGGGGCGCCACTGAACGTTTGGTCTGCTGTGAGTCCAATTGCGATGTCGCCGGCATAGATTAACACTAAATAATTTGAAAGTTTCGGGACACAACATTGTAACAAGGAGGGTTTGTGGTGCAACCGCCCTCACCTTGTAGCTGAGGCTTGTCTTCTGCGTTTCCCACCAATTATGCCCGCAAAACTGAGCAGAGTTGCGGGGATGAAATCGAGCCAACGCTCGGTCGTGTGTTTTGACAGTTCTTAACGTTTCAGAAGCTGCCTCGGTGCCGAACACTCCATCATTGACCAAGCTGTCGACAGCTCCTCAACAGCTTCTTCATCCAGATAATTATTTATTTATTTCTTAAATAAATTTAATCCGAATTGTTGTTGGAGTGGCTTGAGGAACCAGGGTTCTATTGCTAAGCAGAACTTGTTGCGTGAACCCTGGCCCCACCACCCGATCCATGAACTCCAGTTCAATGGCAGAGTTTAGACCGAAAGTTTGACGTGCCGCCAATGCACCGACACGACCGCCCGGTAGCTAGTCCCCGGCCTTATTGGGCCAGCTGCCAACTGACACTCCCACCCGTGGGCTAAATGCGAGCGCGCGAGACGACTCGAACCCTGTGTTGCCAGTACAGGGGAGACCAGTGCAGGCCAGCGCTCTAACCAACTGAACTACCGGGGCGGCTAAGTTGACAAAAATTGACAAGTCACGAAACGTATTCCTGTAGCCTGATTTGTCACTCCGCTTGTTCGATCTCTTGGTGTGAAAATATATCATTTTTCAATGGTAGTGATTTCGGACTGGATTTCCAAACGCCTTTTTACCGTGTGTGTTCCACTTCCGATTGTCATTCTGCTCGACGAGCTGGACATGGTAGATTGCATACAGTGTGCGCAGGGTGTACAACTGAATTTCACCTCAGATCATGTTAAAAAATCCGCGACCAACCTAACTAAGACGTCTGCAAGCCATCAATAGTTTAATAAATCCAAACAATCAATTGAAATCTATGCGAAATTCCTCAGGCTCATATTTCACCTAACTGAGCTGAAGGTACTGAACAACTTAGCCCGTTACGGACCGAATACAGAATTCGCCGAATAATTTTGACTATTGTTTGTCAACAGTCATCTAATTGAACAAGTACAAAGCTGTGAGAAAAAATGGGAAGTTATCTCCAGCCGTTTTAGAGATATGGTCCGGTATCAAAAGGTCCCACTGGTCCTGAGCGCTGCGCCGGTTTGGACGCCGCGCGCGCTTGACCTGGCACGGCGGCCGCCGTTTGGCACTTTGGGGTGGAAAAACAAATGGTCGCTGGTTGGAAGTAATGCAGCCAATATGATCATTGATCATTGCTTCGGTTGCTAAGTCATTTAACACGCGCACTGGAAGGGGGGGGGCGAAATCCGCCCACCCCTCCGGTTTTTCGTAGATAACTCCAGATTTTACCGGCCGATATACGCCATTGTTTGTGTACCTGTCAATAAATGACCGGCGCGTTGTTTGAAGTAAGAAAAATGAAAATCACCCGAATATATTTCGAGTTAGGGGTCGCTAAATTAAAAAAATGTTCTCCGCGCCAGATCACAAATATCGGTGCTGATGCCCTTCCCGTATATTGGCAAAATTGAAGAGTTCTTGGCAAAACTAGCGACTTGTTTGATGTACATTGTCATGCTACATTGTTCCAGAGTGATTTCAAGTCACCGAGGTCAAGTCAGGTCAAGTTCATAACAGGTTAACACACGCCCTAGAGGGCGTATGGCGAAATCCGCCAATACTTCCGATTTTTCGTGCATAACTCCATATTGTACGGGCCGATATACGCCAAATGTTTCGCGTACCTGCTTGGAAATGACTGGCGCATTGTTTAAAGCAAGAAAAGTGAAATTCTGCCGAGAGGTTTTCAAGTTAAGGGCCGTTAAAGTAAAACCAATTCGCAACGCCAGACCACAAAAATCGGCGCTGATTCACTTCCCGTATATTGGCAATAGGGAAGTGTTCTTGACAACACTAGCGACTTGTTTGATGCATATTGTTATGCTATATAATTTAAAAGTCATGTTAGGTCGCCGAGGTCAAGTCAGGTCAAGTTCATGATAGGCTAATGGAACCAAACTTGTTCAACTGGAATGTGTCATAAATGCAAATGACTGTCATGCGATTGGTGTCACTTTACATGTCACTCCCTATACATCCCGAAATCTACTGTTTGTCATTGTGTGCCTTAGCGTTTCCATACTTTATTCATATATTTCACTCCTTTCTTTGCGAAGCCGATTGTGCCGAGCCGCCCAACGGAGCAGTCGGGATGGGAGCCCGGTTCCGGTAACTGGAGCAGGTAATGACCTAATAAAGTGCTCCTATATAGGTGACCTGAGGTCAAATGGCGGATCTGACATCTGTATTGCATCATTAGTAATGTCCAAAACATCATTAATGCCAATTCTGGAGCATTTAAACACAACCACAGCGATCCATAACAATGACAAGCCAAGCCACGCAAAACCGGAAAATTTTGCTATTTTGACCTCATTTGACCTTGAAGATATTGACATAAGGTCATGCTCTTTGCACACAATAGAGTTCACTATGGTGCCCATCCACCCTGTGAATTTTGTTGCTCTAGCCTTCATAGGAGCTGAGATCTTAGAGTGGGGCGGAATCCGCCTCCCCACCCTCCAGTGCGCGTTACTTTCAGAGGCCCTCAAGGGCGCGTGTTAAAGTCAGTCACACTTGTTTCGTTGGGGAATTTGACTGATTTGCTATCTTGCATGTTCATCACGCTGACAACTTCTTGTCATTCCAGCAGACTGGCAGGATTTCTTCCGTCATTTAAAACCGGTAGTCAAACACACCTCGTTTCTCATTTTGAAGAAGCTTTTATGGTTTGGTGGAACAGTTTTCAATCCAGCTTTCCCTCACAGTACCAGTGACATGGGTGCCACGATTCCTGAGTTCATCGAGGAGCGCCTGAAACGTGAATAAATTGTCAAAGCTAATTTGAGCTATTGTACCTGAAGTTACACTTATAATGTCGAACACCACCCTCGTCCCCATAGGCATGTCCTGTCACTGAGGACGCTCCTCCTTCCTACAGTACATCCTCCCCGCACAAACCCCACAGTTTGTAGCCGAAACGGATGGGATTCGCGTGGATGAACTGCTTCAGTGACATCCGTAGTAATGGATGATCAACTTATCCACAGATAGTTTTTTTTTCAGAAGCTCTTCCATGATCTTCACTGGTGTACATATATTCAGTAATGTTTTGACGGGAGGTACATCGAGCTTAATTGCACGCATTCACCTATCTAGTATACTCGGGTGAAACATGCCGCCATACTGGCACGTTTTTCTCCTTGCCTCGCCTTTTTTCTAGGATGTTGTCAGCTCCTGACGTTTGATTTGGAGGGTCTGCCTATTCGGATTCATTCAGGTCACGATTGATTTGCTCTTCCAGGATGCCAGGAACGTGGTGCACTTCTGCTGGTCGAATAGCATCATCACTTAGTTCCTTTGCATCACTGAGAGCAGTCAGGTGGCACGTTTGCAACAGTCAACTCAGCTTCATCTTCCAGATATATATTGCCGAGCATTTCCATTTATTCGCTCGCAAATACACACCGTTTCGTTGTTAATAGCATAACGCTGAACTTCGCGATTCCTACCAGCACCAACACCAAATTGTTCGCCAACGAAACGACGCTAACACACTTCCACCATGCACTACGGTCCCCTTCCGCGCGCCCGATATCACCCCTCCGTTGCCAGCGCTCAAGACCAGTGGATCAATTTTGTACCGCCAAACTTTGGCGCCTTATAGCGTGGTTCGGTTATGTATGTCATGCATAGCACATCTGTCTTGTCGACTGTTAATAAAATGAACACTGCCAATGATAAATCACATACCCGGAAAAAGGTCATTATCAAGGGTAACCACTGACATCATTATTTCTGCCAGTTTTAAGCTCCACCAAATACCACCCCTACCCTTCTCACAAACTGAAAAGCCATTGACACAATACGGCCAAAGTCTTGCCAATATAGAAATGCCATCAAACTGGTTCTCACTATAAGAAGACTACCTTATAAACCACTCTGAACACATGGTACGAAAAGGTCCCACTGGCCCTTAACGGGTTACACACATTCAGTTTCGAGTTCGAAACATTACAGAACGGTGTACTCATTGACTATGAAATTGGCACAGGTTCGTGATAGGCTCAGCTACCGTGCCTTTGGTGATGCAAATTAGCACCAATTATTGAGGTTATCATGCACTTCTGCGTCAAAACTGTTGATGCAACGAGTGTTCTTCAACGCAGTGTGGCAAATCAAAGAAGTTCCGGAGTTTTTACCCTCAGTGAGTAGCTGGCGGAGATGCATTTGGTGCCCATTTACAGTTGTGTGGCTATGTGAGAAGGTGCGTCGAATTTTCCGAGAAACTCACACTGGCTTCAAATTTGTAAGAGGCGTGAGTATGATGGGTAATGGCTGCATACACAGCGGTTCGCTTCCTGAGCTGAGAGCCGTCGTCTTCGGGATGAACGACTCGTCGGCCTGTGGCGAGGACGGCATCAGCATCCACATGTTCGGGGTCTGCTTCGACTCGTTAGGTGAGGTGCTCCTGCAATTGGTCAATTCCAGCACTACCCAATTCCATGTTCCTGATTCTTGGAAGCACTCCCTCGTCCATCCCACATTCAAGTCCGGTGATCCCTGTAACCCTTCCAATTTCCGTCCTATCTCCATCGCCCCAGTCATTGCGAAAGTTGTAGAGCATGCCGTCCACCAGCAACTCTACAATTACATGTCCGATAACAACCTCCTCTCCCAAACTCAGCACGGCTTCCGTCCTCGTCACTCGACGGCAACGCTCTAACCTCCACATCTGACCAGATGCTATCCGCATGTGACCATGGAGAGGTATCCCTTCTCTGCCTGCTGGATTTGAGCAAGTGCTTTGATGTGATAGATCACTCAAAACTCCTGTCAAAATTAAGTATCCACAGCATCGATGCTTCTTGGTTTTCGGCGTATCTTCAAAACCACACCCAGAGACTCAGCCTTACTGACAGTCTGGGTGTCGTCCACAAATTTGCCCCGTTGCCCAACAGCATCGGCGTTTTTCAAGGATCTCCTCTCGGACCTCTCCTCTACTGTGTCTTTGCCAACGACCTCAGCCTGTTCGCCGAAGGTGCAGTGGTTGTTCAATACGCCGACGACACCAAAATTTTGGTCAGTGGTAATAAATCTGACATTCAAAATGTTGTCACTCATATGGAAACAGTTCTGGCCTCCCTCTATATCTGGTTTCGAGCAAATGGGCTGAAAATTAGCGTAACTAAGACACAGCTGATGATGTTGGGCAGTCCACAAAATTGTCGTGTCTTACCGGATGTCACAGTGAAATTTCGCGATCACGATCTACCCACCATTTCCGAATGCAAAAATATCTCTCTTATTTTCGATCGCTCGCTCAGCTGGGACTCGCACGTCTCAGAATTTACATTGCAACCTGGGTTGCCAACAAGCACTTAAACACACATGTCAAGGAATGATTTCCCATAATGCGGCACTTATTTTCTCGGACCATTGCCACATGCTACAGAAAGTGCTACAAACTAACCTAGCATACACAAGCAGATAGTTGATCGCATCAATTAGAATTAACTATCCATCATATTTGTCAGCAAGTATCCATTTCATCACCATCACCATCCCATTCACACGTTTCACAACATCACCATCACCATCGTTTAGCACAATCGGGCCAATTACCAGTAGGTCCATGCTAGGCTAATAATTTACACATAGGTGTAGGTTAACACGCGCCCTGGATGGCCTCTGAAAATACTGCACCCTGGAGAGGGGGGGGGGCGGATTCCGCCCCCCATAAGATCTCAGCTCCTATGAAGGCTAGAGCAACGAAATTCACCGGGTGGATGGGGACGATAGTGAACTCTATTGTGTGCAAAGTGCATGACCTTAGATCAATATCTTCAAGGTCAAATGAGGTCAAAATAGGAAAATGTTCTGGTTTTGCGTGGCTTGGCTTGTCATTGTTATGGATCACTGTGGTTGTGTTTAAATGCTCCAAAATTGGCATTAATGATGTTCTGGACATTACTAATGATGCACTACAGATGTCAGATCCGCCATTTGACCTCAGGTCACCTATATAGGAGCACTTTATTAGGTCATTGCCTGCTCCAGTTACCGGAATCGGGCTCCCATCCCGACGGCTCCGTTGGGCGGCTCGGCACAATCGGCTTCGCAAATAAAGGAATGAAATACATGAATAAAGGATGGAAATGCTTAGGCACACAATGACAAACAGTACATTTCGGGATGTATAGGGAGTAACATGTAAAGTGACATCAATCGCATGACAGTCATTTGCATTTATGACACATTCCAGTTGACCATGTTTGCCTCCATTAGCCTGTCATGAACTTGACCTTACTTGACCTCGGCGACCTGACATGACTTTTAAATTATATTGCATAACAACATGCATCAAACAAGGCGCTAGTGTTGTCAAGAACACTTCCCTATTGCCAATATACGGGAAGCGCATCAGCGCCGATTTTTGTGGTCTGGCGCTGTGAATTGTTTTTACTTTAACGGCCCCTAACTTGAAAACGTCTCGGCCGATTTCTACTTTTCTTGCTTTAAACAATGCGCCGGTCATTTCTAAGCTGGTACGCGATCAATTTGGCGTATATCGGCCGGTATAATATGGAGTTATGTACGGAATATCGGAAGGATTGGCGGATTTCGCCATACCCCCTCTAGAGCGTGTGTTAACCTGTTATGAACTTGACCTGACTTGACCTCGGTGACTTGACATGACTCTGGAACAATGTAGCATGACAATGTACATCAAACAAGTCGCTAGTTTTGCCAAGAACACTTCCTTTTTGCTAGTATACCGGAAGCGCATCAGCGACGATATTTGTGATCTAGCGCTGGGAATTGTTTTTTACTTTAGCGACCCTTAACTCGAAATATGTGCGGTCGATTTTAATTCTTCTTACTTCAAACAACGCGCTGGTCATGTATTGGCAGGCACACAAACAATGGCGTATATCGGCCGGTAAAATCTGGAGTTATCTACGAAAAACCGGAGGGATGGGCGGATTTCGCCCCCCCCCCCCTCCAGGGCGCATGCTAAGTTCCATCAGCTTACAGCACTTGCAACATACCTTGAATAAGGAGCTGAGGAAATGAGTGCTGCTGTAGGAGAAATAGATGTTCAGCAAGTGGCTTTAAGTGCTGGGAGGAAATATGGACTAGGAAATGAATGCAAGGGCCCCCTGAAGACATAAGCGCCTATAAGTAGTATCAACTATTCTGATAAATGTCGCCCCCATTGTATTATGGATGACGGCCAATCATGGAAGTAGTTTACCTCCGGAATGCTTCTAGCTTGGTGCTTACACATCAGAAAGCTGACTTCTAATGAAGCAGTATCACTTTCCATTCAGGTCCTATACATATCCTGCTTATACAGTATTGGTTTTACCTCATGTAGACCTACTGGCACGTCAATATATCTGAGAACACTTGAAGAAATATCTGCAAACTGGCGTATCCGAGGGCGGGCAAGGGAGCCATGTTCCTCGTCCAAGGAGGCCGATTTTGCTTAGCTTGTGCAGTCAGTAAAATATCATATGCTTCAAGTCTAAGAACATTTCATGACATAAGCATTGTCTTAAGCAAATCCGACTACTGTTTCCGGTTAAAATCCGATGGCCGTTTCGAAACTAGAGAAACGTTTTTGAATTTAACCCCAAGCTTGGCTTTCGGATCCGCCTCTGGCTCTACATGTGATTAAAGTGCTGCATCAGTGAAACATTAGTGACAAAAACCTGCGAATATAGTTAGATTAAGTGAGAAAATGAGCCAATTATAAATTTACCCCAGAATGTTCCGTGGGGGTGGATTTATTGATCAGAGCTAGGCATGGAGATGAAGTCAGGTCATTGACCTCATCAAAGCAGAAACCATGAATGAAGCCAAGGCTGCATCTGAAGCTGAACAGCCAAAGCAATCCTAGATGGTGGCACATTCATGACTTCAAAGACCAAACCAAAAGAGGCTAGAGCCAACAGTTGAAAACGTTAGTTAAATAATGCGAAGGGTTGATTTCAAAAGATCGGAACTAAAGCCAAAGCCAAGAGTATAAAAGCTAGGAAGTCGAAGTTGTTTGTATGAAAGCGAAAATAAGGCAAAAGCACTGCACTTTTTTGTGATTAGGGGTCGGGTGGAAATCCGATGCAGAAATCATCATCCTTGGTGATCAAGGCTGGGGAAGGGGAGATGTCATACTCCTCCATAAAAACAGCTAGTTATCTGGATTGAAATTATCTTGAAATTGAAGTCGAAATCATCTGAAGGATGTAATTTTATGTGGTAATGTGCACATACATATGCATTAGATCATTGCATCCTCATTTTCGTTACTTGAAGCAGGGCATCTTATCAATGAAGACACTTTGCTGGTAGTTTTCACCAAACGAAATCCTAAATTATGGTCTTATCCTGGGTTGTGCGACATGCCCACATTTATATTTGAAGGTAACAACGTGCTGTGTATGCGCAATCTTTTTCCGCATTAGCCATTGCCCAAAGCTGCAGTCTGTCGATATGGTAATTGAATTCAGCCCATAATGTGAAGAATATATTCCTTTCAGTAAACAAGTGAATCCTCTTGCAAATTCTTGCGAAATTAAGTTTTCGGTGAGCTTGTTGTAGTACAGCATGTAATGTCCTTTCCCACCAGCTACCAATTTGAAAAAGACAAAGATTTTGCCAGCGCATCTTTTTACTGGAAAAGTAGTTTATTTGTTGTCAGGACAGCTATCTATCAGCACATATTTTATTCATCAAGGATTCTAAATAGCTACAAGGCACATCTTATATAAGGAAGCAGCTCTCTTCCATAATTGCATTCCAATGTGGCGCAGCCAGAATTTCATTTGCGAGATACCATACAGATAAGGACGGGCTCCCCCATACTGGGATCCGCAAAACAAAGGCACATTCATCAGGTTCGATTCATTCTCATTCGATTCATTCTCATCTCAGTCGACAACCTACGAATGCGGCTTTCTTCTCATGCATAAAAAGATGAGAAGAAAGGAACTCAAAGTGAATTATGTGATAAATTGCTTCGCAGGACATGCAACAACTAGAAGAGCACTTCACGTAACTTATTAAACAAACTTACTTGTTAGCATTTATTTTACTGGCCGTGCTCTTTAACACTCGCACGTCCGGCGGTCCGCGTGAACTTCGATGATCCGCTCAGGTCCGCTAGTTCGCTTATTTTTTCGCTCAGGTCAATACTCAGGTCACTGGGTCATCATAGGACAAATTCGACGAGATCGGGTGGGACTCTCAGATATTGACACATATCTCAGGACCTGTAACAAATAGAAACAAATGGCGAACGCTATTCGATTTACAGAGAACAATCGAGGCGCCAACTACGTGCCCAAGCAGGAATACTTCTTACTCCGAATATATGACCTCAGGCCAATGTCATGAAGTAGCCTAGGGAGGGCATGTAATGTATCAACCGACATGTTTTAACGATACAAGAACAATGACAGTAATTTGAACCTTCTAGCTCAATGCAGTGCGATATAATGCGCATAAATGTGCTAGTGATTTCAGGTGACCTCAGATGACCTTGATGAGAACACTGAGCAAAAATGTCAGCGGTAGCAATGAGCAAAGCTACCAACTACACGCCACAACCGTTGTGAGGTCATTCCGAGAGCAAATATGTAACCAGGAAACATTAGTATATTTTACCCTAGTCCTATAATATGGCAAACGATGGCCGCGACCTGTCCTCAGGTCAATGCTACGAAAAACAATATATATTATGGTTCCTGATGAGATCATGACGTGTTATAAGTTTGAAATAAATCGCCAAGTTATTATGGAAGTTATGCCACCTAGAACTCCGAGTGTAGTTGGGTCACTTCGCCTGACCTGGTGACCTGACCTGAGACGACCTAGGGTTAAAAATGTGTGAGGATATGCGCAAAAGACGAATGAACAACCATATGAGGTTTGACCTTGCTAGCCCGATTAGTATGGCGGCAAATTAGGAAACCCCGCAGGGGGGTAGATATCAGCCCCCCGGACTTCCGCGTGCTAAATATTGACGGGTCACTTCTATAGTAGGATGGCGTGGCTCATCATCGATTCCCCATATGTTGAAGCCTATTGAACTAAGTATGAGTAGATTGAGGGTCGTTTGATAATCTACATTGCTCGACTATCGTATGTGTTTAATATTTTATATGTGCATAAGCCGTTTTCCAAGGTTAAGGTGTATTTGTATTATTGTGACCTCAGGTGTTCACGAGACATGCTTTACACACATTTTACCCCCATAAAGCAGAAAAAAGAGGGTAAGATAGTTGAGGTTATGTCAGGTTATGTTTTTAACAGGGAAAGTTTAGAGAGAAACCTTAATTCTTCCATTTATTCTTATAGCGAACGTTCAAATGAATTACGTTAAGTTATGTTGTGTTTCCAACATTGTAAGTTTATAATTTTCCTTTAGATTATATTTAATCTAAAATTAGGTTACCAACTGCTTGCAAGCTGAAAAGAAAACATTTCAAACAGAAATAAGTGGTCACCTTCTCTTAGTCACTTCCATAACAATAGTATTGAAACATTTTCCCACAAATCTGACCAATACGTTGAATCACACCTTTACGAGATCACCCTAAGTTTAGCTGCACAGATTTCAAATTTTAGGACACATTTGTTATAGTAACGAATCCAGCCAGCAGCAAAAAATCACGAAGTTGGAGACCGAGGCAGACAGTCACAACGCCGAGGACAGAATTGCAACGAAAAGTCAAAATCCAAATGTGTGGCTCAAGTCAGTGTAAAATATATCGGCTTCATGAAGCCAAAGACAGCTTCGTCCAATGTCTGATATGGGACCTATGTTAACCCGCGCCGTCTCGAGGGTCTTCAACCCCCCCCCCCCAGGTTTTTCGCAGATAGTGAACGAACGGCGCGGGACGGCGCACCAAAATTTGGCATACCTTTTCCCACATCAATTTCGCATGCTGTTTCCAAATTTTGAAATCAGGTCATCTAGGGTCAACGAGTTAGTCAAGGTCAAGTGAGGTCACCTCCAAGAAAGTTCAACCATTCATCACGCTTTAACGGATACAGACATTCTAATGGCACTTTCAGCATTTACCTATCTTTAGGGATACAACAAAGCGTACGATAGGAATTTTTAATTTTTTTCCGTTTTTGGCTACATATTAATGCTGCATATTTGCCAATTAGAGTTAAAATCGATGATTCTGTCTAAAGTAAGCATTTTTTCGTTAGAGATTATAATGTGTAGAGCAGACCGAGAAACGTTGTTGACTTCCAACAACGTTTATCGGTCTGCTCTACCTATTAGAAAAAGAAAAGTAAGGAAAACTTAAACTCAAAATTTTGTAATTAAAAAGAAGAAATTTTTATTTTGGAGGGCCAAACAAATGTATGGTCCGGGTCGATTTCGCTGTCCTTTTCTGATTCCAAACATTGTTTCCTCAAATATACTCCAAAATGAACCCCCCGAGCCAAAAACATAATGCAAGTCGTGAAAAGTCGTGAAAATGTAGCCCCCCCCTAGTGACGTTATTTTGGGGGAAATTGTTTTGTTGGTGGATCGGGCTCTACATGTCGAGCGCTTTCCAATGACACCTCTTTCGTTTTCGTGCGACGCTTAGTTCCAATTTTAGATGGGGGTTACTATTCCCCCGAGGTGGGGTGTGAGTATCTGATCGGAGAGGGCGCGGGTTAAGCAGACTCTGTGATGTGCGTTGACAGATCTAGGGGTCACTGGGATGCCAAATATTCAAAACCACAAAGCCCTGCCCTGACTTCACCACCCAAAATGGTATATTGTGTCTGGTTATCGCAACATGGGCTGGATCAAGGGGGGAAATGTGCATTTCTGTAATTACTGTTGCCACACAACTTGGAAGCATGCTCCATTTAATATGGTAACTGTGGTGGAATGTCCTCTTAGTGATACATAGTTTTAATTTGGAAAGCAATATTTATGGACCTAAATGAAGCGCAGTTGTTCCTTATGCTATTCTATCGTCGGTCCTCACTTTGTGTAGAAGCGCCAGGATGGATGGGTTCAGGATGCTCCATGAATTCCTGAAATATACAGGCCTTTCCTCGAAGCAGTCGTGGATCCAGCCAGTCGGTTTAGAGGGCTGACTTCTGAGAAATCATTTATCTTAAAATCCCCCCCAATTTTATGGCTGGCGTAAACAAGCATCAAAAGGACATTGTCCAGGGGAAAAAAGTCACAGTCGCATCAGTAGAAAATAGTTCATTCGGTTAGGCGGGGGCGGGGGGTTACATTGGACATGGTGACATGGCCCCACGGGTCCACCATGTCTGAGAGTATTTTACGACACGTACAAATTAGCATAAATGACCCGAAATCGATCCGAGGGTCTGATGAAGCCCAAAGTCGGTTTCCACCAACTAGGTTAATTTTCCATTGTTGCCAGTGAGAGAACATTTCATGGCACTGACCTGAGGGACACAACTTGTCAATTATTACTACTGATGAACTTAAGGACAGAATACATGAAGGCAATTGGAGAACTCACATCGGGTGGGGGTCCACCCAATGGGGTTCCGTGCTAAACGGTGGCATTATGGGGGCATTGTCAGCTCTAACAGGCGCCATCCCCAGATGTATGCAACGCACGCACATGGCCGCCGGCCATGTGCGTGCGGCCATTGGCCGGCTCCCCGGGCTGGAAGTAGGGGAGTTTCCCACCCACTCCCCTTTAAGTTATCTTAAATATGATCTGCTTTGAAGCCGATTCTTGCAATGCACTGTCATTGGTCGCATGCTAAGCTTAAGAATCTTAAGTGGTTGCAATTGTATCCAATTACATCGCACCTGACATTTTACGAATAGATCCCATCATTTTCGTGGCGACTAGATTTCGTGGTGAATAGATCATCAACTTGACGCGCGTAATTTTGTAAGCAGGGATCTCAAACTTGCAATACTCTTACTACTCTTTCTATATGCAGAATTTAGGGAAAAGAAGACAATCTTCGAGAAAAAACCTCCAAACACCCAGCATTACCAGCATACATTACCAACATTAAACATTCAGCACCACCCAAGACAGCAAAACAGACCCACCCACAATGCAGTTCAAAATATTTCACCAGCTGTTGATAGTGCTGGAAGATACGTATCAATATATGCTCTACCAAATGTAAAGTAAGACTTCTTTTCATAATAATAAAGAGCGAAACTAGACATATAATACAAGTAAGAATTCTCCATGCAATCAATTCGACATCTTTCTACAGCAGTATCACCACACATATGTAAAATAAACCATCCACCACTATTCAGCGAGTGCCGGAGGTTCCATCGGTTTTTCTCACACACGGTTAGACGCGTCGTTTCGCAAACACACTTTTAGACTCCTCTCACACACAGTCACATGTTTCGCGAAAATGTAGGACCATTATGAAACTTCGTCACGTGACTTGGACGACGACAAGAATCGCCTCTAACTTGTGAAAAAATAACAAGGACCGGAATTGGTACTAGGTTTTCACCTCCGGTACTCGGTTGTCCGGGTGTACTCAAATTTGGTCCTCGTTTTTCAAGCCTTACAAGTGCACACACACGTACGCACACACACACACACACACACACACACACACACACACACACACACACACACACACACACACACACACACACACACACACACACCTACACACTCATACACACACACACTCACATATATATGCATATATATATATATATATATATATATATATATATATATATATATATATATATATATATATATATATATATATTAGGGTGAGCCAAAAACATAGTGGAAATAAACATGTTGTGTAATGTTGCGGGCATGATGTTGATCTTGTTTCACTTCCTGTTAGATATGTCCATGCAATATTTCGTGCCGATCAGACTATATTTGCAACTCCTCCTAAAGTCTACTTTTTCTTCCCACAGGTGCATGATGACTTCTACTAGGGAGCGCGCATGGTGGCTTATTGGGCAACTTGAATGTGAGCTAACACATGCCAGGCTGCCCTCTAAAGGGCAGGTGCTCCGCAAGTTTTACTTCCATCATGGAATCGAGAAGACCAAACCCGTGGTCGCCAAGGAGGTGATAGAGGCAGTCCTCGTGAACTGGGGGAGGGCCTGGATCCCGACCTCCGCTCTCCGAACTGCCAAGGAGAAGCTCCTCTGCCTGGTGGCCAAGTACGAGTCCCTCCAAAAACATCGTGAACGGGCATCTGAGACCGCCCGCATGAAAGAGGTAATGTTCAAGGGGGACCTGGAGAACCTCTTCGACGTGGCGAGCAGTGATGCCCTCGATCGGATGACCGTGGAGGAGAGCAAAGCCTTCCTTCACAGCCAGCGGGAGGACCGAGCGACCTCGTCCATGGCGGGCTTAGACTGCGTCACAGTTGAGGCCCAAGCAAGGAAGAAGAAGAGGGAGCGGGCAGAACAGATGAGGAAGGATCGCTCGAAGAAGAAGGAAGCCGTGACCTCCGTCCTACCATCTGACTGCCTGACCTCGTATTCGTCCTCCGCCGCCGGGGAAACAGACGACAGTGTTGTATAATTCCGGGCCCCAGGTGCCTTCCACCAAGCCAGGTGGATGGCAAGGGAATTTAGGCTCTGAAGGTCTGCCTCTTCCTGGGTCAAGTGTAGCTGACCTCTCACGAGCTGCAGGCCATGGAGGACATTTCCCTCTTCGTGGCCCTCCTGTACGCCACAAAGTGGAATGAGGTCATGGTTCCTCAACGAGCTCCCCTCAACGCCTTCCTGTTCATGCGAGACCTCTCTCGAGGGACCCCCAAACCAAGGGTGGCGGACGTGGCGCTCAAAGCCTTCCCTCGTCACTTTTGGTACGTCTCGGAGGACCTTATGGCTTTGTCCTTCATGGACGAGAGCATCAGCAATGAGGAGAAGGAGGCCATAGTCAGGAACCTGTTCAGACGTTAGAGAAAAGGCCTCAAGCGACTGGTCGGGAAGAGGTTCTCCCCGGACATTAACCTGAAGGACCTCGTGACCTCCAGGACTAGGAGGACCCTGGATAACCTTCTTCCTGGACAGGAGGAAGAAGTGGGAACCCTCTTGGAGAAGAGTCCCGAGAAATGGGAGACTGAGGCCACCTTCCTGGACTTGAAGAGGAACGTCTCGCAGATGAAGGTAGTCAACGACGCGGCGGAGAGAGGTATCGCCTTGGCCACCTCCTTCAACTCGATCATCACCAAGGACGAGGTCCAGCAACAGTACCTCCTGAAAGTGGTGGCCAAGCACAGGAAGGAGAAGCCTTCCACCTCCAAAGCAGCATATATGGAGTAAAAGGATAGTACATTACCTTTATTTGCATTATTTACATTCATTACTAATTTTACATTATTTAGTTCCCAGTGTTGCTTTCACTGTGCAAGTGTTCAAACGGATAGGAATAATAGTGCTTATTGATCAACAACAACAATGTTTTGCCTATATTAACCTTGAGATGAAGATGTTGTCTAAATACAAATATTGTATATGTTACTAATTTCTTTTAGCCACATTACCAAATTAATGACATCCAAAATTACCATCATTATCTTCAGTGAACCCTGAACAAAGTATAATCTTGTATGTAAAAGTAGGTAGTATGGATATACCAATACTCGGGATGACACGAAAATCTTTATTCTTTGTGAGTTTTTTCCTTTTTATGAAGTTTTTTGTTCTTTACTTCTTCTTCGGGGGGGGGACCTCTAAATATTCTCCGATTGGAGCGATAATTCACTCGATTACGTGTATCAACAATTGGAAAAAGAGCAACATCATGCCAAGACAAAGTTCCAAAATGTGTTTTTTTGGAACACCCTAATATATATATATATATATATATATATATATATATATATATATATATATACATGTACATATGCATATATATACTTTTATATTGTATATGTACATATATCTATATATTATATATATTATATATACCTATATAACATGCGTGTGTGTGTACGTTAATTTGGCATACGTTTCTAAAAGTGAGAGTAAACTAGCGAAAGAATGAAGAGCGGAGGATAAAATGCAGCGCTGGAGGTGTAGTGGCGATGGAAGAAAGTGAGAGGCACTGACTATGGCACTGACCACCAACCACAGACTTCCAGCACCGGCCATCAACCACCGACCAGCAACCACAGACTTCCAGCACCGGCCATCAACCACCGACTACAGATCATGAATCTCTGGCCAGTGACCTGCGACCTCTGATCTATGCTTAATGTTTAGATCTGTGTTCTTTTTGTGTTCATTTTTCCTCGGTGTTGGTCTAGGTCAGTTCGCGTGATAATTGGATGCATCGAAGCTGGCGCACCGACACACGCATATCTATATGTAAACGACCTGTTCGTGTGAAGGAGTACGGAAACATTTCTGGAATGAGGTAACATTTCAATTTCGATATGCAGCTGCCAAACTAAATGTGCTGGGCTGTACCAGTACAACATGCCAGTACAGCTATACCAGTACATGCTACTACTGTACCAGTACAAGTATCACCAGTACTACTGTACTGTACCAGCTGTACCAGTACCTCATGTGGGGTCTAGCTCAACGTAGAACATTAAACGGCACTCCCAACGAAAGACAGCAAACATCACACTGATCGAAGAACAGTGAACTTCACACTCAACAAAGGACAGCCTGCACAGTTATAGCACCTTCCCTAGAAAGATGATTGGATCCAGCACAGCTCCTGCACTTTCCTCAGCACGAAAATTACACCCATCACTACTACCGAATTCGCTTGTTTGTTTGCCGTGGTCCATTTTTTTTGCCTGTCGAGGTCTGTTTCTTTGCTCCTCAGGTCCGATCATGCTACATCCAGTGCTATTTTCGGGTGTATTCTTTGGAAATCCTTGGGTGGCAGCTGGATGCAGCATTAGAACGTCGCGCGCGACATACGACGCTTCGGTGCAAGTGTGGTCGATATTACGTCCCGGCAGAGTGATGCACTCTGCTTAAGTGCCGACATCATTTACGTGGTCATTTCGTGCTTAACGACACCACATCGATTAGGAGGCTAGTGTAGCAGCCAGTGTAGTGTACTGTGTAGTAGCCAGTGTAGTAGCCAGTGTAGTAACCAGTGTAGTAGTTAGTGCAGTAGCCAGTGTAGTAACCAGTGTAGTAGGTAGTGCAGTAGCCAGTGTAGTGATACATGCAGCAGCCAGTATAGTAACCAGTGCAGTACCTAGTATAGTACACAATACAGTAGCCAATGTAGTAGCCCGTATAGTAGCCAGTGCAGTAGCTGGTGTAGTGACCAGTGTAATAGCCAATGCAGTAGCCAGTGCAGCAGTCATTGCAGTAGTCAGTGCAGTAGCCAGTGTAGTATCCAGTTGAGTAGCCAGTGCAGTAGTCAATGCAGTGCAGTTACCAGTGTAGTAGCCAGTGTAGTTGTCAGTGTAGTAGCCCGTGCAGTAGCCAGTGTAGTAGCCAGTGCAGTAGCCAGTGTAGTGGCCAGTGTAGTGGCCAGTGCAGTAGCTAGTGCAGCGACCAGTGTAGTAGCCAATAAAGTGACCAGTGTAGTAGCCAGTGTAGTAGCCAGTGTAATAGCTAGTGTAGTAGCCAGTGACAGTGGTGCGTCTCCACGTTGGCGGCTGGTGATCAGTGTGGCCGGTGTGGCCGGTAGACTACTGACCCACGGCTCCAGTTGAGGCCGGGCGACTGGTGGTCGGTGCGGTCAGTGTGGTTAATGTGGCGGTGTCAGTCAGTTGGATGGTGTTCAACATTGACTGATTGTCACTGCTAGTGTCAGCCAGCCGGGCAATGCAGAACATTCCTTAGCAGTGCCAATGGTTGGATAATGTCGAGCATTGACTAGATCTCGCTGGTGGTGTCAGTCAGTTGGACAGTGTCGAGCATTGACTAATTATCGCCTGGCGTACTTGTCAGATTAGCCGTGCGCGGAGGGTCGAATGTCGCGAGCTGCGGGCCTGGATAGCCTAGGGATAGTCTGGATAACCTGCGGATAAGTGCATGTGTTCGTCGCCGGAGCCCAGTCCTTCAGAAAGTTGGTCGAATGCATGAGAGACGCCTGGTGGTGGCACCCGCCGGCAGCACAGCGGTCTTGTGCGTGAGGCCAGGGTGACGCCAGGCCTCGAGCTGTGCTATGAGGTGACGGCAGCAGCGCTGACGACATGCTCCGGCCGGCCGGACGTGGTCGCAGAACGAAGCGCCTCCTCGACAGAGCGCGGCACCGGCCTCTGTAGCGAGGCCGGAGGCTGGGCACACTCACGTACCGGAGCTGGACACACTCACCACGGACCGGAGCTGGGTACACCCACGGTCCGGAGCTGGACACACTCACCACGGACCGGAGCTGGGCACACTCACGGACCGGAGCTGGGCACACCCACCACGGACCGGAGCTGGGCACACTCACGGACCGGAGCTGGGCACACTTACCACGGACCGGAGCTGGACACACTCACCACGGACCGGAGCTGGACACACTCACCACGGACCGGAGCTGGGCACACCCACGGACCGGAGCTGGACACACTCACCACGGACCGGAGCTGGGCACACTCACGGACCGGAGCTGGACACACTCAACACGGACCGGAGCTGGGCACACTCACGGACCGGAGCTGGACACACTCACCACGGACCGGAGCTGGGCACACCCACGGACCGGAGCTGGACACACTCACCACGGACCGGAGCTGGGCACACTCACGGACCGGAGCTGGACACACTCACCACGGACCGGAGCTGGGCACACCCACGGACCGGAGCTGGACACACTCACCACGGACCGGAGCTGGGCACACCCACGGACCGGAGCTGGACACACTCACCACGGACCGGAGCTGGGCACACTCACGGACCGGAGCTGGGCACACTCACGGACCGGAGCTGGGCACACTCACGGACCGGAGCTGGGCACATTCACGGCCCGGAGCTGGGCACACTCACCACGGACCGGAGCTGGGCACACTCACGGACCGGAGCTGTGCACACTCACCACGGACCGGAGCTGGGCACACTCACGGACCGGAGCTGGGCACACTCACGGACCGGAGCTGGACACACTCACCACGGACCGGAGCTGGGCACACTCACCACGGACCGGAGCTGGGCACACTCACGGACCGGAGCTGTGCACACTCACCACGGACCGGAGCTGGGCACACTCACGGACCGGAGCTGGGCACACTCACGGACCGGAGCTGGACACACTCACCACGGACCGGAGCTGGGCACACTCACGGACCGGAGCTGGGCACACTCACGGACCGGAGCTGGACACACTCACGGACCGGAGCTGGACACACCCACGGACCGGAGCTGGACACACTCACCACGGACCGGAGCTGGGCACACTCACGGACCGGAGCTGGGCACACTCACCACGGACCGGAGCTGGGCACACTCACGGACCGGAGCTGGGCACACTCACGGACCGGAGCTGGACACACTCACCACGGATCGGAGCTGGGCACACTCACGGACCGGAGCTGGGCACACTCACGGACCGGAGCTGGACACACTCACGGACCGGAGCTGGACACACTCACCACGGACCGGAGCTGGGCACACTCACGGACCGGAGCTGGGCACACTCACGGACCGGAGCTGGGCACATCCACGGCCCGGAGCTGGGCACACCCATGGCCCGGAGCTGGGCACACTGACGGCCAGAGGAGCTGGGCACACCCACGGACCGGAGCTGGGCACACTGACGGACCGGAGCTGGGGACACCCATGGCCCGGAGCTGGGCACACTGACGGCCAGAGGAGCTGGGCACACCCACTGCCCGGAACTGGGACGCATGGCCCGGACGGTGGACATGATCACAGCCCGGACGGTGGCCACACCAAGGCCCGGATGTTCCCGGGGACCTCTCAGGCTCCGTTAACCCTCTTGCGCCCATGGGCCCTCTCAGGCTGCAGGGGCCCTCTCAGGCACTCCACCAGGGGCTCCATAAAATATCACAATGTCAGGCTTCAGATCAATCTCTACGATCGCATACCAGTTGCGAGACCTAAAACGGGGCAATGGGAATATCCAATGAGGCTTGCAAACCTGGGCGCTAAATGACCAACCATGGTCGATGCGCCCTAAAGCCACAATCACACACACGCTTGCAAACCTAGCGACTATCGTCTGAGAGGTGCGAACCTGAGAAATGCGAAATCACCTGAGAGATGCGAAAATTTGCCCAAGACATAAGAGAGCACATGAAATGCCAAAGCTTTCAGCATACCGTCAATTAAGTATAATTGTTGTGATATTGACAGAGTATAAGAATTGGTGGGTAATTCTATGCAATTTTGACAAACAGGGGGTCACCTTGTGTAAATTCAGCTTTCCTCGCCGCATCAGACACACCAACATTAAAAAGGATTCTTCAGCCATGTTGACGTACCAAGCTTATTTGTTATGTCTACTCTTATCGCGTTATTTGTTGGCTGCATTACCTCGTGGAACATTGAGCTACCTGCCAGGCACGTCGGTCTCGTCCGCATCTTCGGTGGAGTTCACCACCGTGTACAAACCTAAACCTTCCTGCTCTGTCACATTTGTTGTGTGTTTTCCACCACAGCATTTACTGGCATGCATTTTCTACCTCCTATATATATATATATATATATATATATATATATATATATATATATATATATATATATATATATATATATGGCTATGCTGGTTCTACGGCCATATAAAATTTGATCAGCGTAAAATGCACTGGCATTTAAGTTAGGGTAAGTTAGCAATGGGCGAAAATGAATTGTCCTCTCCTGACCAGAAATATGTATGCGTTCTTGCGAGGAGCGCGAATAGAGTAGTTCCAATCCACATCAACTACTTGGCTACGTCTAGAAACTACCCAAACTTGACCCGGCCTTGCAATCCTACCAGTAGCCGCCCTCATTCAACTGGAACTACCACGCCTTCCTTACCACCATCGCCCTCCCCTAGCCTTCTCCTATGTCTCTCCTACCTCTGGGTGTCCCCTTCCTGCAGCCGTTTACTCCTTTCTTTGCATGCATGCATACACTGCAAAGTAGCATGACTAATGGTGGCTGGTGGCTTTGAAGACATCCTCAGCAGAGACATTAGACCGACACTGTGTGGGCGGAGGGTGACCACTGACACTGACAGTGACTCTGAAGACAGCCAGATACCTCAGACAGACACTGTGTGGGCGGAGGGTGATCACCCTCTCTGCCTGGCGGCCGGCGGCTGTGGAGCGCTCATGGTTGGGTAATGTCGACCTGCGCGCATTTGCCGCCGCTCGTGATGCTGATCACGCGCCGCGTGCCAGCACTGACTCACTGCCGCTGGAAGTGGAGGAGACCGCCGTGTGGCAGCTCTTCTGTTTATCATCAGTTGTTAACCTTCTCCAGTGCAGGAGACTGCTGCATCCCCACTACACTAAGGCTTCTTTTCGCGACCACGGAAAACAGTTGGGGTTAGTGCACCATCGTACGGCATAGCTGATGAAGTATCATTTGCCGACCTTGTCGCATATAAATTGAAAATGGCTGATCACGTCACTGCCCTGTGTCTTTAGAAGCAGGAATATTAGGCAGAATATCATGCAGGTGCCACAAAAATAGCGTTTTCGGGCAGCACGCACCTGCAATATCTGACGTTTTCCAGCCAAGGTACACACCTCAACCCTATGTGATCCTTAATACGCGCCCTGGGGGGAGGGGGCAAATCCACCCACCACTACGGTTTTTCGTAGATAACTCCAGATTTTACTGGCCGATGTACGTCATTGTTTGTGTACGTGCTTATAAATGACCTGCGCGTTGCTTAAAGTAAGAAAAATAAAAATCGTCCGAACATTTTGCGAGTTAGGGGCGCTAAAGTCCAAAAAATAATTCAGCGTCAGACCACAAATATCGGCGCTGATGTGCTTCCCGTATATTCGCAAAAAGTATTCTTGCCAAAACTAGCGACTTGTTTGGTGCACATTACTATACTATGTTGTTTCAAAGTCATGTCAGGTCACCGAGCTCAAGTCAGGTCAAGTTTATGACAGGCTAACACACGCCCTGGAGAGGGATGGCGAAATCCGCCCACCCCTCCGATTTTTCGTACATAGCTCCATATTGTACCGGCCGATATACGCCATTTTTTGGCATACCTACTTGGAAATGATCGGCGCATTGCTTCAAGTAAGAAAAATGAAAATGAGCCGGACACTTTTCAAGTCAGGGGCCGTTAAATTAAAAGCAATTCGCAGCGCGAGACCACAAAAAACGGCGCTGATGCGCTTCTCTTATATTGGCAAAAGGGAACTGTTCTTCACAACACTATCGACTTGTTTGATGCATTTTGTCATGCTATACAACTTCAAAGTCATGTTAAGTCGCCGAAGTCAAGTCAAGTCAAGCTAATGACAGGCTAATGGAACCAAACTTGGTCAACTGGAATGTTGTCATAGATGCAAACGACTCATGCGATTGATGTCACTTTACATATTACTCCCTACACATCCCGAAATATATTGTTTGTCATTGTGTGCCTAAGCGTTTCCACACTTTATTCATGTATTTCACTCCTTTCTTTGCGAAGCCGATTGTGCCGAACCGGCCAACGGAGCAGTCGGGTGGGCAGCCCGGTTCCGGTAACTGGAGGAGGCAATGACCTGATAATGTGCTCCTATATAGGTAACCTGAGGTCAAATGACGGATCTGGCATCTGTATTGCATCATTAGTATTGTCCAAAACATCACTGATGCCAATTTTGGAGCATTTAAATATAATCACAGCGATCCATAACATTGACAAACCAATCGATACAAAACCAGAACATTTTCCTATCTTCACCTCATTTAACCTTGAAGATATTGACCTAAGATCATGAATTTGCACACAATAGAGTATAGCATCGTGCCATCTGGTTCGGTTCCATCCGAGTCCGCCGTAGGGCACGATGCACACACCAGGAAGCCAGAACGAGAACTGTATTGGGCTTACATAGCTCAAGTGAGGGAACGACCACGGCGACATCTACTGGTGGTTAACTCAACCACTACACCCCCTCACTAGACGTTACACCCACACGATATACAATGCATTTATGTGTGATGCGATTAAACAAAAGTATTATTGCTTCTGCCCCAAAATAATTAAACGACAGATTTGAGCGAGCAAAAGTCAGTGACATTTGTATCACAAGATACCATCCCGTGTACGCACACATTACGGCCTCACCCCCTCACCAATCCGGCTGCGCGCAACGCATCACTTCTATGGGGTGTTCTGGACGCCGGCGCAAACGATCGGATCGCCGCGGCGCACCCACGGCGGCGGTCGGCGGTGGCGCCGGACGCCCAGGCTGGGACGGAGGCGGATCTGGTACCTGAGCTGGCGACGACACCGACTCAACCTCGGCCGGCGTGGCGTGGGCGTATCGCTGACACAGATGACGTCTGTTCCGTGTTAATACTCGTCCACCTGGCAGACGGACGAAGTATCGACGGTGTCCCGCAACCTCTGTTACAACACCGCATCGATTCCATTTGCCAGTCGAGTGATTTTGCAGGGCCACCTGGCTGCCGACCTGAAGTCCTGGTAGATCACGCGCGCGCTGGTTGTAGTGGGCCTCCACTTGGTCGCGGTGAGTAGCTGCAACAGCTTCAGCATCATCGGCGGTGCGCTGCCAGCATGCTGCGAAGCATCGTCTGTGTGCCGGCAGCATGTCCCGCACGGGGTGTCCGAACAAGATTTGTGCTGGAGAACGGCCATCCGGTCCCGGGGAATTCCGATGGTGCAGCACACAGCGCACCCACCCGTCCGGATCCAGGGCCGATGAGCGTTCGTTCCAGCATCGGCTGATTAACGTAGACGTGTGCTTTACGGCAGCCTCCGCTCGGCCGTTTGACTGCGGGTAGTGAGGCGACGAGACGCGATGCTGTACAGCCCATCGTGTCAGGAACTCCTGGAATAATCGGGCGGTGAATTGTGGGCCACCGTCCGACCAGAGGATCTCCGGTACGCCGGCGATGCAGAATATGCAGTAACTCTATCACAAGACTGGCCGCAGTGGCATTGGTGCCAAGCGTCCGTACCATCTGCCAGCCAGAGTATGGGGAGGAAGTGTTGTCAACACTTGGTCCCCATACTCTGTACAAGTCTGGACAACACTTCCTCCACTGCGACGAGGAAGTGTTGTCCAGAGTACTGACTTAGGTCAGCACATAAGTGCTGGAAGGGACGATTGGCGGACTCGTGACGGCGGTACGTTTCCATTTGGAAGGACGGCAGATCTCTGACACGGCCGGCAGGTCCTGGTGATATGTTCGATGGCCAGATCCTATTCCTGGCCAATATACGATCTGACGAGGCGGGCCCTTGGTCTTTTGGTCTTGGTCATCCACCCTGCGAATTTCGTTGATCTAGCCTCAGTAGGAGCCGAGATCTTAGGGGGGGAGGGGCGGAATCCCCCTCCAGTGCGCGTAGTTTTCCGAGGCCCTCCAGGGCGCGTGTTAACAGGTGGGCACAAATACAACAAATCGCAAGTTGCTAATATTCCAAGATGATAAAAATATTATACTGTGCATGTGGAACGCATGTCGATTGTTCTATATCGATATCTATCCATATATATATATATATATATGTAGCGATTATACGTTAAATGTATCCATGCTCAATCAAGGGACCCATCCACATGAAATACCCTGATTTGTATATCGCATGGCTCTAACACTCTCCGCTTAGAAGCGCCAGGTTCACATTCCCACTACCTATACTCGGTGTGGCAACATGGCGCAAACGGGCGAGTGTTAAAAATCAAATTGCACTTGTCTAGCAACGTCACAGCTGCTGCTGCTCGGGAACACCTTCAAGTCGTTTCTAATATTTTGTTGTAAGCTAACAAGGTGGGTTCGTTTTTCACCGCATGCCCTTCGAAGATGATGCCTGTTGCTTAATTCATCTTTCACTCTTTGTTATAGCTTCATTGCATTCTGTTTGTACATCCTTCATTATTCAGCAGCAAGATCTCACTGCATCATGACTAAATGGGTGGAACAATTTCTGGGCAACTAATTAGCATGTCGTACGACTGTGGTAGGAAAAGTATGTGGCGAAAAAGGTGGTCATACGAGGCCCTGCGTTGTGGCGGGGAGGTGGCAGGATCGATTACAGAAGCAGACGGTAATGTCGTAACAGTATGCAGGAATGATATATTTTGTCCTTGAAGGACGCCAGGGTGCGACAAGATGGAGAAGCTCTGATGACGCCCGCTAGACAGCTATCTGGAGTCGGCGCCGACGCCCTGCAGAACCTGAGCTCTAACAGTCGGGCATGTCCGTGGCCTGTCTCAAAAGCTGGGGATGTCGGCGTGCCATCTCAACAGTAGATGTCGGCGTGCCGTCTCAACAGTATTAGATAGTGGCGCATGCCGTCTCAACAGTAGGAGATGTAGGCGTGCCGTCTCAATAGAAACCCATGTGTACTTATCCAGCAAGAAACATGTCTGCAAATCGCGTGCAAAGTACATTTGAGCTGCAAAAGGCAGGGAGTTTGAATACCCTCTCCTATGGTCTTCCAAAGAGGGAGTATCGGCATATGTCCCGCCTGAATACTAGATGGCCCTATATCAGAGATGCTACCAAGGAAGTGCATTAACAGAGCGAATGTCAGTACTCTTTCACTAAAGAGACTATCAGGTCAAACTATTTCAGCAGTTGGATATCGTATATTAACAAAACAGATATATGCACTGTCAACGTAAGCACAAAACGTAGGCAAGAGCAAAACGTCAACAAGCACAAAACGTAGGCGCACGGCTTGACGCGGGGACGTGTCGGCGGTTGGCCGGGCAGCCTCGGAGGAGGCTGACGTCAGACTCGGCACGCTGGCGGCGTGACGTCGGCGTGACGTCAGGGGCCAGCCAGCCGGACGGCGGCGGACACGCCTAATGCGCGACGGCGACTTGTGGCGACGTTACGGCAGCCGGCCGGGGATGCCAAGACGCGGTACGGCGGCCCACCCACCTGGCTTGTGCCCGCTACTTCGTCGGCAGCGACAACACAGGTGGCCGCTTAAATTGGTGTTTCTGGTCTTTTGGAATCAGTTCGATGAATCGGGAACAAATTGGCAACATTGGCATACAAATGTAGATTAATGAAATTCAGTTCAGCGGAGGAAAATTGTCCGTACACACGTACAAACTGACCGAAATCGGGCTTAACTATAGTTGTGTGAGTTTTCTTTCGTTGATTTTGGAAGACATGGATCTTCATCATCTTACAGTATCATTTCACATCATCGTTAGTTAATTTTGAAACTAGACTTCAACTCGATAATTAGGTTGTTTAAAAACAGGTTTTCACTCAAAACAAGTTTTTTAGGAGGTGTTTTCGTGTTTCAGACAATTTTCTAGGGGTTGTCGTAATGTGATAGCAAAAGAAGGTTCACTCAGATTATCTGTCCGTGTGCTCATTTTCACAATATCAACGAGATTCCACTACAAAATCACACATCTCTATGTTTTTAAAAAGGGCGTTTCCATCCATAAGCTTTTGCACCTTCTCCGTCCAAAGTGGTACAAGTGGGGGTTTGGTTTCGATCGCTATTAAATGGGCAATTGCCCTCCTAATTATTTATTTGTCCCTCCGGCCCCCAGCATAGATGTACTTTGTATCCCAATAGGGTTCCCAATAGGGTTCCTCCGATAAAAAAAAAAGATAATCCTCGTATCGGTAATGCAAGCATCCCCCTCCAGTAGCCCAGCTGACTGAATGAAGGGTCACATTTCGCAGCTATATTGTAGCTTGCCGTGTGCGTCGGGTGTATCATGTGAGCTGACCTCAGCTGTGATATAAATGAGTTGCAATACCTGCTGATTGGCATGTAGTATGGCAGACTATTCAAAAGTAGTGGTTTGCTAAATGTCGGGAGATTATTTGAATTGTATGCTACTGCTATTCTTTGCAAATAGCTTTTCAGCACTCCTCCACATGTAGCCATATTTTGGAGGTGTATTGCTGGCTAGTGTGAGACATCGGGTGTGGCAGCTTTCACGAGCTATAACCATACGTTGAGCAGCGCATTGCTGGTCATATACGCGGGTGAGAAAGCTCCAGCTGCCCATCAGAACTGAATAGGACCCTGGGAAGCTTCCGCCGCCCATTAGACCCGAGTAGGGCCCTGAGGAAACTCCGGCTGGCCGTCAGAGGCGGGTAGGGGCCTGAGGAAACTCCTGCTGGCCGTCAGACGCCTGTAGGGGTCTGAAGAAGTACCGGCTGGCCGTCAGACGCGGGTAGGGGCCTGAGGAAGCTCCGGCTGGCCGTCAGAGGCGGGCAGGGGCCTGAGGAAGCTCCGGCTGGCCGTCAGAGGCGGGCAGGGGCCTGAGGAAGCTCCGGCTGGCCGTCAGACGCGGGTAGGGGCCTGAGGAAGCTCCGGCTGGCCGTCAGACGCCGGTAGGGGCCTGAAGAAGCTCCGGCTGGCCGTCAGACGCCGGTAGGGGCCTGAAGAAGCTCCGACTGGCCGTCAGACGCGGGTAGGGGCCTGAGGAAGCTCCGGCTGGCCGTCAGAGGCGGGTAGGGGCCTGAAGAAGCTCCGGCTGGCCGTCAGAGGCGGGCAGGGGCCTGAGGAAGCTCCGGCTGGCCGTCAGAGGCGGGTAGGGGCCTGAGGAAGCTCCGGCTGGTCGTCAGAGGCGGGTAGGGGCCTGAGGAAGCTCCGGCTGGCCGTCAGAGGCGGGCAGGGGCCTGAGGAAGCTCCGGCTGGCCGTCAGAGGCGGGCAGGGGCCGGCGCCGGTGTCGTCGGTCGTGACGGCGACAGTCCACAAATCGCGGCCGAGCGCGGGCTGACCCAGATCTGCCGGCGTCGGCCGTCGGCTGCCCGGCAGAGCCGGCCGGCGCGCCGGCTCAACAAACACGCGGTCACGAGGTCAAGTGTCGGCTGCCGGTGACATCGGCCGGCCGACACGGTAGTAGTGACGACACGGCACCACCGCGCCGAGGTCGACCCGCCAGGAAAACCGCCGACAACGGCGTAATCGAGCCGTGGCATCGCACACTGACATCCACCACGCCATTCGCCGGCCGCCGCAGCTTCGTGGTGTCGCTGCCCCGTGCCGATCACGAACCTCCTCATCAGCAACCAATGTCCCATGCCGTCTCGCAGTGGGCAATTCGCATGTATTGATGTCAAATTGCAACGTGATACTTCCACGTCGTGTCGAAGTGCGCGCTACGAATACCGAGTACTGCCAGACTGTGCGGCGCATTGGTTAGGCAAGGTGAAGTAATGATCAAGCAGATGTAGAGTTAATTCCATACAAGGCATCGCCAAAGGATATCCGACCCCGAACATAGCAGCATTTGGTGCGGGTTTTGGTCTGGAGTGGTCCTCTCACATGCCGACTGCCTGGTCAGGCTGGCCTGGCCTACTCACATGCCGACTGCCTGGTCAGGCTGGCCTGGCCTACTCACATGCCGACTGTCTGGTCAGGCTGGCCTGGCCTACTCACATGCCGACTGTCTGGTCAGGCTGGTCTGGCCTACTCACATGCCGACTGTCTGGTCAGGCTGGCCTGGCCTCCTCACATGCCGACTGTCTGGTCAGGCTGGCCTGGCCTCCTCACATGCCGACTGTCTGGTCAGGCTGGCCTGGCCTACTCACATGCCGACTGTCTGGTCAGGCTGGCCTGGCCTCCTCACATGCCGACTGTCTGGTCAGGCCGACCTGGCCTCCTCACATGCCGACTGTCTGGTCAGGCTGGCCTGGCCTCCTCACATGGCGACTGTCTGGTTAGGCTGGTCTGGCCTCCTCACATGCCGACTGTCTGGTCAGGCTGGTCTGGCCTACTCACATGCCGACTGTCTGGTCAGGCTGGCCTGGCCTCCTCACATGCCGACTGTCTGGTCAGGCTGGCCTGGCCTCCTCACATGCCGACTGTCTGGTCAGGCTGGCCTGGCCTCCTCACATGCCGACTGTCTGGTCAGGCTGGCCTGGCCTACTCACATGCCGACTGTCTGGTCAGGCTGGCCTGGCCTCCTCACATGCCGACTGTCTGGTCAGGCCGACCTGGCCTCTACATGCCGACTGTCTGGTCAGGCTGGCCTGGCCTCCTACATGGCGACTGTCTGGTTAGGCTGGTCGGCCCTCTGGTCTGGGCTGCGCCGCTGTCTGGTGGCTGGCCTGGCCCCTCTGCCGACTGTCTGGTCGGCTGGCCTGGCCTCCTCCTGCCGCGTCTGGTCGGCTGGCCTGGCCTCTCGCCCTGCTGGGGCTGGCCTGGCCTCGCCGCTGTCTGGTGGCTGGCCTGGCCTCCTCACATGCCGACTGTCTGGTCAGGCTGGCCTGGCCTCTCACATGCCGACTGTCTGGTCAGGCTGGCCTGGCCTCCTCACATGCCGACTGTCTGGTCAGGCTGGCCTGGCCTCCTCACATGCCGACTGTCTGGTCAGGCTGGCCTGGCCTCCTCACATGCCGACTGTCTGGTCAGGCTGGCCTGGCCTACTCACATGCCGACTGTCTGGTCAGGCTGGCCTGGCCTCCTCACATGCCGACTGTCTGGTCAGGCCGACCTGGCCTCCTCACATGCCGACTGTCTGGTCAGGCTGGCCTGGCCTCCTCACATGGCGACTGTCTGGTTAGGCTGGTCTGGCCTCCTCACATGCCGACTGTCTGGTCAGGCTGACCATGCCCAAGGCATGTGACACTGCTCACTCACGCGCCATGAGAACCGCGCCGACCAGCCCGACACCACCGCAACCTCGTTGTGCTCTTTAATTCAGCTAATCACTGCATCTGACCATGTGGCAAGACCTCTTCTTCAGAGGCTCCCGCTCGGTGGCACCATATCACGGCCAAGACGTCCGGATGCCTTGGGGGAGAAACCCCGCCGGCGCCAGTTGCACGTAGTTTGCGCCATTTTCCGGTCGGTTCTACGCACTAGTTGTCGGGCGCGCTGTTTTGCGAGGAGCCGTTCTCGCACGAGCTCCGGCGGCGCCGGCGGCGAGGCGAAAGGCGGTGACGTAACCGGCGTCGGCGCAAACCGCGTCGGCGCCGCGTCGAATTCGGCAATGAGCCGTGAGGTTGTGGCGGCGGCGGCCCCACAGGCGGCGCTGCGTCCTCAGCAGGAGTGATGCGGTCCGGCCGCCGGTCTCGAGAGCCCCCACAGCCAAACACACGGTGTCAGTCGTGATCGCATATACCCTCTAGTGACGTCACTTTTGGAGGTGGTGATATTCGTGGATAGTTTCCAACCCTACTTGTCGAGGGCTTTCTGATCACACAATTTTCGTTTTGTACAACGCTTAGTTTTCAAATTAGAGGGGGAATAAAAGGACACCCGGGATGGGGTGTGATGATCTGACGTGAAAGATGGTGCGAGTTAATTTAGGTTAGACAAGTAAAGTGTAGGGCAGCAAAACGCCAATAAGTTTTCATCAAAATGGGGTGGCTGAGTAATGGAATGAGCTGTGTGGTCAGGTGATGGAAAGTCCTTCATAGAATGTGTTTGAAAGTAGGATGGATAGATTCTTGAGTCCAATCATCATATATTTCAAGTCTAGATGTGCGGTGAGGAGATGAGCAATTAGACTGATGAGGTATAATTTACATCGGTAAGTAACCGTGCGTTCCGTGTGACTCATTCGCATGCTATGACAATGCGTGTGCTATTCGATTCACGCGTGTATTGCCCGATATCGAGTTAACAGGACTCGATGTGCTGGGCTAGATGTTTCTTTAGAACGCAGGATATAACGTTGATTGCGGTGTTTCACTACCTTTTAATCAATCGTATGGTATCCTACCTTCCCTAGTGAAAAAAAAATCCTACAGGACTGTCAATTGCACAATTCTGCATGACAGGGTTGTGAGGGATCCTGCAGGATTCTGTGTGAGAAATTGATATAAGGATACTAAAGGATCCTTCGCATAAATCCTGCAGGATCTTTCACATAAATCATGCAGGATCTTTCACATACATCCTAGAGGATCCTTTACATAAATCCTGTCGGATATATGACTGTTTTGTATGATCCTGCAAGGTCATTCACATAAGTCCTGCAGGAACCTTCAATAAATCCTGCAGGATCCTTCACATAAGGCATGCAGGATCCTTCACATAAATCCTGTAGGACCCAGGGCTGTTCTGCAGGATCATGCGCATAAATCCTGCGGGATCCTTTACATAAATCCTTCAGGATCCTTCACATGAATCCTACAGGATCCTTCACATAAATCCTGTCGAATCTACGAATTTTCTGTAGAATCCTGCAGGATCCTGCTGGATCCTGCACATAAATTCTGCAGGATCCAGCACATAAATCCTGCAGGATCCTTCACATAAATCCTACAGGATCCTTCGCATAGACCCTGTCGCATCCAGGGCTGTCTTTTTTCAAACTAACACAAGACAAAATGTTATGTATCCCTATAAAATAAATATTCAGAACGCGATACAAATGTGCTGGTGCTGTTATTGAATCACATCACATGGGCGTGGTGGCGGAATCCATGCGACGTTTCCGAAGTTTCGTTTCGTCGTTTAGTTTAGCTCGGAATATTCTCTGGACTTCACCTTCCGACAGGTTGAGCTTTCGACAAAGGAAGACTGAAAAGGAGCATATAAGTGTAAGCATACATTTTACAAAGATAAATTTGTTTTAAAACAAATTAATATAAATATTCCATTTATGTAAACGTGCGGAGAAAACACCATCAGTACATGAGAACGCACACAATAATTCATATACATAAAAATTGTGGAGTCTTCCAATATAAAATAAGCATTATCACCAAGTCACCACTCGAGCACTTCAACACATAAAAAGCAATTTAAACTGCATTCCATAATCCGTCGTACATTATTGTTAGTACGGTTTAAGGTGCATCAACTGTATCGGTTATACAGCACCCCAACTGTATCAGACCATAGTTAATGAGTATGTTTGGCTTGATTACAATAACTCGAGCATGCCGTATTAGTTAAACCGCCAAATAAAAGCATTCCTATTTCAGTGTGCAATAGCATACAGAACACCCTGTGCATATCTACATTAAGTGGATGTGGTGGTGGTTTTGCGACACGTCGACCGTTGAGTCATGTAGCATGATCAATTTCTCACACCGATTGGTCGCGGGCGAAGAGTAGCGACAGGTGAGACTCGAACCCACAATCTTTCCATTATGAGACGGGCAGCTTACCCCTAGACTGTTCGCCCCCTTTACATTGGGTGCTTTACACACAAACTAAATAATTATTTTATACACCAGCCTGGTACTGGTGTAAACTGGTACTCATGGGGCACGACGAGAAACGTTGTAAGGGAGGGACAGACTGTTGGAAGTCTCTCAACATCCCACTGCATGCATGTCATGAAGCTAAGGTAGCCAACTCATGCTTAACTTCTGATATGGGGAAGATATTTACATGGCTATGCCAGTGTTTAGAAAACATGTTGCAACGTATGTAGGGAACGGAACAATTGACCCATGATTGCAGGGGACGAGTAGTCTAGGGGTAAATTGCCCGTCTCACAACCGAAAGGTGGTGGGTTCGATTCTCACCTATCGCTACTCTTCGCCCACGGCCAATCGGCATAAGAGATTGATGACGCTACATGACTCAACGGTCGATGTGTCGTGAAACCAATAACCAACCCGACCCATGATTGCAAATTCATATTTTCATAGCCATTTTATTCCATCCGCACTATTATCTTTACTAAAAATAGATTACGATTTCACCTAAAAGTTGGATGTCCTCCTGTTAGCGGTTGCACAGCTAAAAAGTACATGATTTGATTATTTTCCACCCTACACTTTAACCCTTGCATTCTTTTATCCTCCCATTTTCCACACTGACGTGATGCAAATGGTCAATGTTTGCCGATTTTGCTGCGCTTCGAATTTTCCTCATCTTTCATTTCCTGGGGTGTTACCAACTCCCATAGCCCTCGCTTGCACGCGCCAGTAATAGGGAAACCTACCGATGGTCTCGTGCAGCTTTGTCGGATCCAGCGCAGGTCTCGCTTCCCCGCCCTTTCCTGCATTGGCATTCCAAACAGCCCCCGTCAGCGATGATTTTGAAAGAATGTCTCTGGTAAAGACTGCGACGAGTACGTCGCGCACCAACTTTGATTTCTGCACCTTCCACGGTATGCTTGCGTATGTTTTTTGTCTATAGGGGTTGTAGTGCCAATGCTGATCTGAAAAGAAAGTAGTGGTCGGAGATTAATACATATATTTTGTCATATTTAACAATCATAAGCCCAAACACACTTCCCTGGCCAGAGGGACAGCTGGACATGTCCCCTCCCATTCGGTTTTTTAATGTCAACTGAAACATGGACCAGAACTCGGAACTAATAAATACTACGTTCAGCATTTGCTTCATGTAGCCCGCGAATTGCAGATAGCAGACTGTACCTCTACTTCTGTCGGGGGAGGAGATAATACACTTGCCTCCGCTATAACTATCATTCCTGTTGTGATTCCTGGGGATATAGGTTACTCAAAGTAACACGGTTTTCATCAATGCGTAGCCCCATTATTGAATTTATGTTTCTAACCTACCCGTTACCGTTCACAATCCAAATCAGGTTAAAAAGGTCAGTCTGGTTACACGCGACTAGCATTCTATTTTCCCGGTCGTTTAGTCCAGGCTGCTACCTGAATAAGCTAGGCTGCAGGTCAAATCCAGCACAGCTAGATAGCTTATGTGTAGGTGAAGTGGCAATACTTTGTCAAGCAAGGGCTACTCAACTGTATGTCCATGTGGGCTATGCTTAGAATTTGGACGCCTGTGGTAAGCACGCGCAACGAATTCGAACTTATCACACGTGTTATATGATCATACGGTTGATATCATCATACACTGACCATGTTGTCATATTCCTCTGTGCCGCTTAATGCCGTAGTGCTAGGCGTTGAAGTTTGTCGTCCGCTGCGCGGCGATATTTCAGGGGATCCTGGGATCGACACTTCTTCCTTCTGTGACTGGAAATAAATTGCTATCAAAATCGGTACATGGCCGATTAAACATGGACCTATGAATACTTCCTTCCACACTAGAAAGAGAAACAAATTATGAAAGTAAGTTTTAAAAATATCTGCGGAAACATTCCACGAACCACTTCGTACAATACTAACTTGTAAATATAATTGTTAGTCGGTTGATATGAGCCAATACCAAAACAACTTATTTAATTGAACCCAATATTGTGCATGATGTATGCAAAACTATGAAAATGGACATAACAATTCGAATCGAATGTGAATATTTAGCAACCACTAGTTGCACAATTTCATGTGCACATCTATACCAATCTACAGGCAAACTTTTATTGAGGTAATCCACGATGAACTTGTAGCTTTTACAACCTTGCGCTTTTTTTTTACAAAACGGGAAGGACAGAAATGGTAAAAATCACACAACTTACACCAGTGGTCACACGTGTAATAAAGCATAGCAGGACGAGCAGCAAATCAGCCCGGCTCGGGTGGCGCGTCGGACAGGTGCCGCCCGAAGATAGGTACGGAAAGGCACAACAACTCGGGTGGCAACGAGATGTACAGGAGAGGTGACCCATAGTCAATTCGCCTCTTCCCCATATCAGTGCGGGACTGAAGGGGCATACAGGTGATGGTCCTGACGGGCGATCTGGTCGCGAGTCCCCGCCACGGTGGTGAAACCACGTGCCGGTGACTCAACGGACGATGACGAATAACCTGATATAGCGCTACATTGACCTCCGCCAGTCCACATGGATGCGCCGATCAACATCATCGCCGCTTATGCACGCCAATGCAGTTTATGGGCACATCGACTGCATAGGTCATATAGCATGCATGTCAATGTATGCACACTAGTGTCGGGAGAAATGTTGCACATGTTGCACAAATAGCAGCAAAGTGAGTGGACTAAATCATATTTTCATCCTCAACAGCAAACAAAATATACATGCCTTGAAGGCAACGTCCTTTTCACCCTTGGGGTCGGCTACCACACCTTCCAACCGTCTGATGGATGCTTCTAGGCCTACAAGTCCAAAGCATGTTAATAGAAGTTAAAACTAAATGCACAAGGTACATTATCCACATTTTTTACAATCTGCCATTAAAAAGCATGTAAAAGATTGAGGCGGAACAAATACATGATTATGTATGTTCTCTAGACATATGAAAGTGCTTGCAGTTTCAAAGTAATTTGATGTCAACATATGCAACATAGATGATGTAAAAGGAGACATGCAATCTATACATCCCCACAAATACTTTCCGTGCATCGCATGAAACAGATAGGTGCCATGGCACCATAGGGAATCCAATGGAATGTGGAGCTCGTGTTTCTGACTAACGCCATTAAATGGCTGGTATGGATGGCATACCTTTGCTGTCATTAACTGTCCTACGGAGGAACTCAAGATTGTCCCTCATACACGCGATCGTCTTCTCTTTAGCTGTGCAGCAAACACAGACCTGAGGATCACGAATGCGTGGATCATATGGCCTCAATGAAACATGGTTGCACGCAAGGTTATTGCAAAATGAATAGTGGCACAATGCAATTACACAATTTCATGCCTTAGTTATTGGCGTCATGCACATCAACACCAAAGAGGGTCATATTGCACCCATGGCATATATCCATTCACCATCGAAATAGAAAGCTCTAAATAGGCGCAGGATCAGTATGGTGGAAGAAATGCAGCAATGGCTTCGCTACCAGAACCGTAAAATGTTTGATAAACTGAAAAGTGCAATTAACTTCAGTTACCATAGAGCTGATTGGAGGTGACTGGATCGTGGCTTTACGACACACTCGCAGCTGAGGCCATATGTCGTCGACTGCCTTCCGCCCTAGCAGGAAGGTCGAGCATCGCAAGGAACCGAACCCGGCACCTTCGGTATGCCGGACACTCATCTTAACCACTGAGCTACCGACGTCCCAACGACTGGGACAAATTACATGAACAACGACTGGAATAAATTACATGAATAAAGCTGGTAACAGTAAGACAACCCTAAAAGTTATATAAAAGCTAAGGACTTATATTTTAGGTACAATGGCGCAAGTAGACCAGGCAGCTGCTTGATTACCTTTGCTAATGAAGATGCTTCTGTCAAACCGTCAAGTACCTCAGATGTCATTCTTCACTCTTGTCGCTTCTTGATGGACCTCTATGACATGACCTGCAACACAGGTGTGCTTAATTTGAGATTGGAACATTTAAAAACAAGATGCATGCCAACTTTTTGTTTGCATGCTTTAAAATGCAGACATACCATCACAAGCTATTCACGCCTTCAACCCATGTAGCAATGCACACACATGGGTGGAGAAGCTTGAAGTTGTCAGTTGGGCCAAGTTCAACATCTGACAATATGTATTGGTTCACTGGTACAGGAATGTCAAGCTAGGGTGCGTTGCCCACCAAAATCTGCATGCATCAGGATAACTAATTTCCACCATACATAGCACTAAAACCAAAAGCATCCCAACTACGAGTCAGTAGGCTGAACGTTCAGCCTATTAATTAAGAGACTGAAGCCAGATGGGCGCCTGCGGCTATTACCCCTCGACAGCTGTCTGGCTGCGTGACGTACCACAAGAACAAAGCCATGACAAGTTTCGAAATGTATTAACAACTGCCTTCCTGCACGCGTCATCTGTGTTGCAATGGCTATATAATCTGTTTATATCGACGCGGCAGGTGGAGCTGATGGTATACCCAAGCCACCAACAAACCGGTGAGTTGTCGGTCGACAACTCTCCAACGGTTTCTAGTGCTCTCGGTCATTTCAAATGAAGGGTGTAGGGTAATGTGAAGAATAGCTACACCAACAGGGAGGTCATTCAGTTGCAATGAGTTGTGATGCCAGCGCTTCGAGTTGGCAATGTCCATGGGATATCGAAATGACCTGCTGTGCAGATTGTTCGCAAACATGTGGTACTCGGCCTTGGACAGACGTCATTCCAATTTGTCGCCGGTTCCGCTTATTGCCGATGTCATCCACTGCTTGACGCTACCCACACCAGATTGGTAAAAACAAGCAATAATCAAAACCAAGTATCAGTGTCAGTCCGAACTGCACGCTACCCTTTCCGTAGCTCAGTTAAAGTACAAAGTGCAGCTAGTTGAATTATGTTGTGTGTCCATTTCTGAGCATAGCACTGAATAATCGCTGCTAATCTGCATTTCCAGAGGGGTCTGCCGCAGCTAGGCGCCGTATTACCACCTATGCTTTTAAGAAGTAAAAAATCGAAGGTTGCATTTGTTCCCACATTTGTTGGGAATGTAAGAAACTACTCTTTGCTTTCTCAACACCATAGCCAACGAAGAAATGCAACTAGATTCTTGCTTACCAACTTCCACTTCCACATCCCAGCCCACATCAGCCCCATGCATCTCTTCAAGTTATTTTAGGCAATTGTAGCAATTATTCGAATACTAATTTAATGACACCGGCACCAGCTAGTTATGTATGCAGATGCTATGTAAATATCCGAAGTGATTGTGAAGTACCCAGTGGCTCGATGACCCAATCGACCAGCTACTTCCAACACACCTGCGTATGACCAATTTGATGATGACATCTCATTGACCTGGCATGGTAACCAATCTGGCAGTGATGATGACATCTCATTACGATGCCCTGGAGTTATGACGTCATCACACCATAGCTCCAGGGCTGCTGCTAGCTTTATCGTTGTGATGTTCGATTATCTGTTTCATCAGCTCCTAATGTGCTTGTTGGCGATTTTATATTGCATGCACATTCCGAACACCACGCCCCTGGTTTTCTTTTCAATGTCAGAACAATATCGAACGGAAAAAGCAAATGTGAATGACACTTATGATCTGGCATTAAGTTCGAAATTTCATGGTTGTTTGCCATGCGCGCCAATTGTTTTCAGCGTGTTCCCTCTTCCAAGTGTCGGCTGACGTGAAGCCCAAAGGGTACTGATGACGCAATCAAGGTCGACAGGCTCGTCCCAGCCACCAGGTGTGTGACGTCAGGAAGCCGGATCCATGACCGCTGTGTAGACCCGGTGTGTATCGACCGGCGCCGAGTGGGAAGGCCGCGACCCAGTCGGGTGGTCCCGGGTCACGCGAGGCTGAGGTCAGCTCACATGGCGCGCTCCGCCTCCGGACCGACATCGCATCAGCAATCGATCAGCTCAGCAGACCAGTGTTTAGTCCACGTTAATTCATGTACACAAACACACACATGCACAGACCCACACGTATCAGCTTAGATTCGTACGAGCAGGCTGCAGTGAAGTGTACATGCAGCTGCAGCTAGGGGTATATCTGCAGATGCAGTGAGCAGTCACGTGTAGCTACAGTGAGACACATACACGTAGCTGTAGCTGGAGGCACACACGGCTGCAGCTGCAGGCACGACACTCCCTGCAGCTGCCAGCTCCAGAGAGTGCCGTACCAGCAGCTGCAAAGAGTGGCGTACCTGCAGCTGTAGAGGGTGTCGTTTCTGCAGCTGCGGAGAGTGTCGTACCAGCGGCTGCAAAGAGTGGCGCACCTGCAGTTGTAGAGGGTGCCGTTCCTGCAGCTGTGGAGAGTGTCGTACCAGCGGCTGCAGAGAGTGGCGTACCTGCAGTTGCAGAGGGTGCCGTTCCTGCAGCTGCGGAGAGTGGCATACCAGCGGCTGCAGAGAGTGGCGTACCTGCAGTTGCAGAGGGTGCCGTTTCTGCAGCTGTGGAGAGTGGCATACCAGCGGCTGCAGAGAGTGCCGTACCTGCAGCTGTAGAGGGTGTCGTTTCTGCAGCTGTGGAGAGTGGCATACCAGCGGCTGCAGAGAGTGGCGTACCTGCAGTTGCAGAGGGTGCCGTTCCTGCAGCTGTGGAGAGTGTCGTACCAGCATCTCGAGGAGACACAGTTTGACCTAGTTTGACAGAACGTTCTGGGAATATTTGTCTCGATATTTCGTCATCCGCATAGACCACAGGCAGTCTGCAGGTTCATTTCTGGAAGTGACTCGAAGCTCCCAAGGTTCGCAATTTACACACACACATTCGGCACTGTTGTGATGAAACGCACCACCGGGCAGTTAGCTCTGTCCTGGAAGCAATGCTCTTGTTTGGCTTGCACCACAAATTCATCTTCAGGTTTCATGGCATGCTTGTTCTTCAAGCTAAAATAAATTCACATCCACGTCATATTCAGACCCCCGGGACTCAGTTGCAATCAGCTGTATTACCCATAGTTTTCATATGGTTCTTTTTCATACCAGCAGCATAAAACGTGACTGCTGCAGTTCAGGCTCCTGACAGTTGTGGTCACCAACATAATACATCAAACGATGCATGGCAAGTGGCGCACATTGCGTGTAACGCAATATATTCACGCAATATATTACCGTGAAGAAACCACCAACCCAAGAGGTTACTGATGCTATCATGGAGACCTCTTGATCCCACCAGAAGGCCCGCCGGCCGTCGCTGAGTCTGACAGATGATCTTGATACCACCCACCGCCTGAGGTCATGCCTGAGATCTTGCTGTGACCTCAGGTGGGTTGGCGCCACGGGTCAAGTGGCCCGGTCGCTGAAACAAAGCGTCTTGCACTGCAATTGAGCCTCATCATCATGGCCTGCCATCGACCAAGGTCACCGGCACATGCACTGGCTGGACACGAACGATGATGTATCGAATTCGGCTCTGAGTCGACACTACGTGGTGAGCCTGATGCTATGTGACTTCTGAACCCACTGACACCATCGCTACCTCCAATCAGCATCAGCAACTGGCAAGGAAATCAAACCATACAAGAGCGTATCACTTTTCCTCAAATGTCAAACCTAGCCTAGCCTAAGAAGCTTGTCAATGAATAACTGCTCCACTCAGTTTGATCGGGTCGCAGGATTCAAAGTACGAAGTCTTCTGTTTCTGTTATCATGAGATTCGATGCGGCGTGCCAATCAACAAAATTGGCAACATTGATTATTCCCATACACTGGGCCTCACCTCCATTTCTTAGCATTTCCACCCATTGCAGGGAGCATGCCACCTCATTGTTGTCAATGTTGTCCATGGTGTAGGAACCCCACTGATGGGATGCATTCTAATTAAATGTATTTGGGACATGAACACATTCTAAGAAAGGAGACTAACTTTAGCTACTGCAAAAGGTTGTTAGAATCTATTATACAATACAATTATGCATTCTGAAGTCACTTTATGATTCTAATTTCAAGTATGACATTGCTAGTCTTCAACTGTAATTGGAAATGTAAAGTCGAGTGAATCTGCATTCTATGGAATTTTTGTACCAGAATAGGAGATGCTATCTCTATTGTAAAAAGGACGTCTCCTCACCAGTAGAACATTTCATTGGATGCAAACAGTTCGAAAAGATTTGCTGTGCTAAAATAGGTGCTTCTGTGATGGATATGCGCGAAGGAAAAAAGTCAGTAAATGAATTGTATCAGTGTGATAATCTAATAATGTATCTTGTAAATCATCTAGTACACAGTCGTCTTTACATTGATAGTAATGATGATAGCCTACAATAAACATGTCAGTTCAATTAGATGTGGCAAATTGAAAGGACTTCTCGCTATTTCTTAGGGGAGGGAGCTTAATCTTCTCCAAATGTTGCTGACGCAGGTGCTGCCTTATTAAATTATTGGAGAGGGGGACAAACTGGATGCAGGCAGTGGACAGATCCACATGGATGGTGGGGCACACTCCAAATGGTACCATATTAATTTTGAAATTATTTGGGGAAAAGCCAGCATTGATGGGGCACTTGTCCCCTCAAAAGTATATGGTACAGCATCCCTAGTTGTTGAGTTTTAGGATGGGCCTATGGGCCTTGATTGAGAGGGATGAAATGAAGAGGCCACTTGTCCCCTCCCCGAATCATTTTCTAGATATTCCGTTCGTGGCAGAGAGATATACATGATGCACCAAGATGTCATTGAGATGTTCAAAAGCTAACTATCAACCGAGGAACATTTCACAAAAACCGTGATGTCCGTCAATATGACGTCCGTAACTCGTGGTCCAGTAAGGATTAAAGTACTACAATTAGACTGAGTAAGTACTGCTGTATCCGGACCTTACATTCCGGAGGGGGTACCTATTTTGTGCGCACATCTCACCGTGTAGGAGCCACTTATTTTTTAGTGGGTGCACTTGAACCCTCCCTCAAGTGGAGCACTTTTTTGGATAGGTGATACCTGATGGAGCTTTCGGTGGTGACGCGCATTTGCGGACCTAGACGGCCAATTTGGGCAGGGGACAACATCGAAATGGGAGAACCAAAAAAAATATTTTGGTCCTCAGATTTATGTAGTGTGGATCAGTGATTATTCAAAGACTGCATCTTATAAACAAAATGTATCTAGAACTTGAGAAAAGCCGAAAACGTCTGACTTCCTAAAATCAGGACATGGGAAGGGTGGTGAGGGCATAGTCAGAATAACACGTATTTGCATGGGACAAAGCGTATTCGAACCTTCCAAATAGATGCCTTTGGCCTCACAATTCAAGGGGACGTAGTTCGGCTTCTACGAGGGGACGCCTTGCTCCTATGAATTTGAGGCGCACCATACTGCGATTGGAAAACTACTACTTGAAATTTCCCTTGTGATAACCAATCTGTAGATGGTAGCTTGCGTATCCATTTTGTTCTGAATGCAGTGCAGTGGCACGAAAACTGTCTCAAAATGGGGGCGGGGTCGGGGAATAGTCACCTTAAATTCATTTATTTATATCAGTGGCGCAGCGAGGATTTTTAAGAGGGCGATGCATAAAACGTGATGAAAAGCGACAGCCTGAGGCGAGCGAAATGGGCATGATGTTTGGGGGGTTTCGCGTGGGGAAAATCTCACAACTTCGTGTTTCGCCTAGCGTATTTTTGGTACCTAAGGGTGCGGGCCCCTCTTGGCTGTGCGTCTGCTGTTTTATGCAAATCCCTAGTTCATGCTGAACCATTGGTGGTGGGTCGGATGTCGGAAAGAATAGATTTGGAAACACGCTGTATAATTCGGCAAAATACTTAGCTGAACAGATTCGGTAAAGCATCCTTAATTACCAATGTTGGTGTTGTTATTCGGCAATCTAGATTACTTGAAATTAAAGATTACTCTGTTACCCCATCGGCGCCAATGCTCTATTACTTACTCCGGTACAAAATTTGGATGCAACCAAATTAGCGCAAGAACATAGCCACATTTTAGATATAACGAATTAGTGTATTCGGATACATAGCGGGACCAACTACTTTTCAAAATTGCGTTGCAAACAGCGCATATGATGACACTAGTCACTATAATATGATAACCGATGGTTCTCATTTGTGCGCTTCTAAGCCATTGAGATCCCATTCCCGTGGCTCGTAACCCTCCAAATCCCAACCATGTAGATCCCACCCATGCAACTGCCACCGCATGTGCCTCTGAGCACTAGCTTTTAGCTTCGTATCTCCAGCCCTGCACCTACAAGTACAGTAGCTCCCAGTCTGAATCTCCAGCCCTGTGCCGACCACAGGGTCGGCACAGTATTACCAGGCTGTATTTCTAACCATGCACATACCTTTCCAGTAGCTTCCAGCACTGTATCTATCATTCAAGTAGCTCCCAGCCTTGTATCTCCAACCCTGCACCTACTATTCCAGTAGTTGCCAGTCTGTATCTCCAGCACTGTGCCTGCCAGTCCAGCAACTCCCAGCCCTGCATCTCCAACCCGGTACCTACCACGTCTAGTAGTTCCCAGTCTGTATATCCTACATTGTCCCTACCGGCCTAGAAGATGTCAGTTCGGTGGTGGGTCTTGTGGGATAATAGCCGTCCAGTCTCTCAGCAGCGGCGCTCATATGTACGGATCAGCGGCATGGCGTGAGACTTTGTTAGGCTCCGATGTACACGCCTGCTGAGGTGGCGACATCAGTGACCTCAGGTCACAGGTCACCTGAATATGGGTCATGTCGCACCGTTAACGGGCTAACGGCTACTTGAGAGTATGCTGCTGTATACACTGCCAGTGCTCGGCTTCATGAAGATTGAAGTTCACATTTCAACGACATTTTCGCAGAACAGTGTTGGTCTCCTGATAGCGGCCCTAGTCTCGTGAATGTATCATATGAAGCTGGCTGGTCTCCCGAACGATTTTACGGCACGTTTGTGTCTCTCGAATTTGCTGGATGTGTTTTGATTTTGTCTGTTGCATTGAATGTGTAGGAATGTGCGCTGAGTTTCACTGATATCGGACGCTGTACTTTGACTAACCGTGCTCGGTGTCATGGCGTTCTATCATCGCTGATTCGTCGAACCTTGTTATTCAGCCGCCACCTTGGTCCCATGCTCAGCCGCCACACTAGTCACATGTCCAGCCGTCACACGGATCACGTGTTCAGCCGCCACACTGGTCACATGTTCAGCCGCCATATGGATCACATGTTCAGCTGCCATACGGATCACATGTTCAGCAGCCATACGGATCCCATGCTTAACCGCTACACTGGTCACATGTTCAGCCGCCACACTGGTCACGTGTTCAGCCGCCATACGGATCACATGTTCAGCCGCCATACTGGTCACGAGCTTGGCGTGCCAACAACTTAGCATAGCATTCTATCGCCGGGACCGGTGCAGTCTTATCTCAGCCGTCTGCGGCCTGCGGTGATGAGGCGGACTCGGCCCGTCGCGGTGCCGTGACGTGATGAATAATCACGTGGCGCGAGGGGGCAGGTGCAGTGCACGGAACCTTGAAGGGTGTGATGGCCATGGTGACCGCCGCCTCCACCGACGTCCGATTAATTAGCTCGCGTAAATCAAATCATGGTTTACAACTGTGCAAAAACTTGGTCAGGGTCTGGCTCGTGCCGCATGAGGTGTTGGGAACTGGCAGTGCCTGCAGCTGAAGATGCCTGCAATGAATTCAAAACAGCGCGAGAATAACTGGTGCATGCACATGTATGCACCTGAAAGGGAAACAGGGTGATGTGGCATTGGTGGAAGTTAGATCGGACGGACTAAAACGGTTAGATGGGTCTACACAAAAAGAAGGAGTATGTGGTGTAAATACATTAAGAATTACTAATGAATAATGGAGCACATAATTTGTGGGATTTATTTTTTTTGTGGGCGCATTGTCCACCTTTTTGGCTCATAACGGTGAAATAGTATAGAATGATCATTCCTGTGTTCATGTTGAACAAAATGTCAAGAATTTTATCACCATGTAACCCGCGTTTCGATAGCTCCGCTTAATGCATTTAAGTTTGACATAAGTATATCGTATTCGACTGTCGGGCCAGAAGTGAAATTGATTTTTTGGCAGAATGGAATTGAAAGTATTGCACTCTGGCTGGTGTTGGTTGCACAATTATCGGCCATGAACTATCGACGAATGATGCACATACAATTGAAGGTGTGATGTTGAATGGCTGTATGTGGAAGGTTCTTGGCTTAACCCTATTGCGGGTAAGAACCAATAAGGTAATATCTCGGCGTTTCCCACATTTCGAAGGCGCATCAGGTGTTCCTGGAAGTTCGAAGCTAACCAGGAGAGTACATCGCTGAAAACGGTGCCCGATGTCTCATGACGCAATATACACTTCCGTAAAATACAAGCCTAGAAGTATTGGCAGAACCGGACACAGGAGTTAAAAATTGTCGTTCATCAAAGACCTTTCCAGACCCTCACAGTTTTTACATTTCTTAACCCACGTTGTTGCATAGTGCACCATCCGACAGCCAACGAAACAATTTTTAACACGCGCCCTGGAGGGCCTCTGAAAATAACGCGCACTGGAGGGGGGGGGCGGATTCCGCCCCCTAAGATTTCAGCTCCTATGAAGGCTAGAGCAACGAAATTCACAGAGTGGATGGGCACGATAGTGAAATCTATTGTGTGCAACGTTCCTGATCTTAGGTCGATATCTTCAAGGTAAAATGAGGTCAAAATAACAAAATTGTCTGGTTTTGCGTGGCTTGGCTTCTCATTGTTATGTATGGCTGTAGTTGTGCTCAAATGCTCCAAAATTGGCACTAATGATGTTTTGGACATTACTAATGATGCAATACAGATGTCAAATCCGCCATTTGACCTCAAGTCACCTATATAGGAGCACTTTATTAGCTCATTACCTGCTCCAGTTGCCGGAACCGGGCTCACATCCCGATTGCTCCGTTGGGCGGCTCGGCATAATCGGCTTCGCAAAGAAAAGAGTGAAATACATGAATAAAGTATGGAAACGCTTAGGCACACAATGACAAACAGTAGATTTCGGGATGTATAGGGAATAACATGTAAAGTGACATCAATTGCATGACAGTCATTTGCATTTATGACACATTCCAGTTGACCAAGTTTGGTTCTATTAGCCTATCATGAACTTGACCTGACTTGACCTCGGCGACCTAACATGACTTTTAAATTATATAGCACAACAATATGCATCAAACAAGTCGCTATTGTTGTCAAGAACACTTCCTATTGCGAATATACGGAAAGCACATCAGCGCCGATTTTTGTGGTCTGACGCTGCGAATTGTTTTTACTTTAACGGCCCCTAACTTCAAAACTTCTCAGTTGATTTTAATTTGTCTTGCCTTAAAGAATGCGCCGGTGATTTCTAAGCAGATACGCGAACTCGAAAAAAAAATTCGGTCTTTTTTCATTTTTTTTTGCTTCAAACAACGCGCCAGTCATTTAGTGGCAGGTATACAAATAATGGCGTATATCGGCCGATAAAATGTGCAGTTATCTACGAAAAACCGGAGGGGTGGGCGGATTTCGCCCCCCCCCCTCCAGTGCGATTGCTAATCTTAAGTGACAACAGGTAGATTTGTTAAAATCACAGGCGAATCCAGGCCGCAAACAAACACGGAATTATTTTCGGATCCTTTGCTTCCTTACGATGCTGCCAGTTGTTTGCTTGGTGTCGTTCTGAGCGACAAAAGCAACATTAGAGGCAATTCCATTGCCAAGAGCCTACCTCCGCAGTGGTGGAATCAACTAATCTAAGAAGAAAATCAATTTAAAGTACCTAAGGATGCTAAGGATCCATATAATCGCAAGTACCATGGTGAATACATTCACTCCTGATTTGGCATGCTTCGGAAGATCGCTTCCTTCATACAAAATGTCACCTAAGCGGAGTCAGGAACCCTACGATGTGGATATTGTCTCAGTTCGATATAAATGGGGGCTAAACTAGCCATGATTGGAGAAACAAGGCCTACTTTTCCTCTCAAGAGCCTTTTTCCTGGTACCGCACCTGATAAAAGTATCTGAAGAACCTATCAAGACAGAAGACAGAATACAAAATATACATGAGTTAAAACAATATGCGATTGCTCTTTAAACAGATACGCTACTGTTCGCGATCGAATAAATGCGTTTGCAGAACAACGAAAGCGGATCTACCATGTTATGGTCTGGAGTAAGATGAGTTGAGTAGGGTGAGAGGCCTACAAAATACTTCTTCGGTATGTGCTCCCAAAGAACTGCAAAGAAAAACATCATTGTTCTGGAGACAGAAGACGGGCAACTTATTACAGACATATTCTGGAACATTGAGAAAAAAAACATTGAGAAAAAAAAACAAAAAACATTTATGCGAATCTAAATCTAACACAGATAATAGCTATCTGCGAATCAACGATTATCTGACTTCCATCTATTTCCATAGATTATCCGAAATGGAAAATATTTTTTGTGACGGTCGCCTCACAAATGAGGACTGTCTGCATGCGCTTAGGGGGATGATGAATAGCAAAACTCCTTCGGCTTCAGGATTTTCGAAGGAAGTTTTCCTTATCTTCTGGTCAGACCTGGAGAGCACGATTGTGGATTACATGAACTAAGCAAAAGGAAAGGGGGTGAATTGTATAGCACAGAGGCGCGGAGTAATTACATTGATACCAAGAAAGCTGATCAATAGTTAATTATGAATAAGAGGGCTATTTGTTTATCAGACATAGTGTACAAAATAGTGGCTAAGGCTTTATCAAATATAAATATAACTGTCATGGACAGCATAATAGCCTACGACCAAACAGGATCCATTAGGGGCAGATTTATTGGTTCCAACTTGCGAACGCTAGCCGATGTTATTCAATACTGCGAGTTTAATGACCGTGGAGGAGTACTCAAGGCCTTGGACTTCCAAAATTATTTTAATGCGATTGAGCATGAATTTGCATATGCATGCTTAAAACGCTTTAGTTTTGGTTCGTCCTTTATCTATTGGGTTCAGCTGTTGCATACAAACTCAGAACTTTCGACCATAAACAACTGTTTCGCATCAGATTGGTTTAGGCCGTCTCGCGGTCTACAGCAAGGGTGCCCTTTATCTGCGCCGCTGTTCACGATTGCAGTCGAAATACTCGCAAGCAAAATCAGGCAAGCGGAAAATGTGCATGGCCTAAAAATTTCAAGGGAAATTTTTTCTTATTTCTCAGTATTGTAACGACACTAGACTGTTTGTTAAAGATTTTCAACCTGCAGAACAATGTCTCAGCATAATTCGACATTATTGGAAAGGTATGCGGCATATAATTGAATGAGGAGAAAAGTGAATTCATGTGGTTAGATCGAGATAAAAGAATGAGGCGAGTATTTCTGGTAGGGAACCGTCTGATAAGGTTAACCCGCGCCGTCTTTCCGGTCAAATCCTCACACCCCGTCCCGGGGGGTGGGGGCGGTTGAAGACCCCCTCTAAAATCCAAACTAAGCATCGCACGAAAACGAAAGAGGTGTCATCGGAAAGCGCTCGACGAGTAGGGTCCGGGTCCACCCTCCAAAACAATTTCCCCAAAATGACGTCACCGGGTGGCTAGATTTTCACGACTTTTCACGACTTACATTATGTTTTTGATTCTGGTTAGTTCATTTTGGGAGATATATGAAGAAAAAAGTTGTTTGGAACTAGGAAAGGCTGGCGAATTCGACCAAGGCTATATTTTATCTGGCCCCCAAAAATAATTTGTTTTATTTTTTGGAAATTTCAAAATTTTGCGTTTTCAAGTTTTTTATTTTCCTTTTCCAATGCGTAGAGCAGACCGAGAAACGTTGTTGGAAGTTAACTTGCCCTAATACAAAATGCTTACTTTAGCCAGAATCCTGTATTTGAACTGCAATTTGCCAAATACGCAGTTATATGGAGTCAAAAATTTATTTTAAAAAATTCCACTCGTGCGTTTTGTTGCATCCGTAAGGATAATCAAACGCTGAAAGTTTCATTAAAATATCTCTACCCGTTAAAGCGTGACGACTGGTTGAACTTTTTTGAAGGTGACCTCACTTGACCTTGACTAACTCGTTGACCCTGGATGACCTGACTTACAAATTTTGAATCAGCATGTCAAATTGATGTAGGAAAAGGTATGCCAAATTTGCACGCGCTGCCACGCGCCGTTCGTCCGCTATCTGCGAAAAACCTGAGGGGGCGGTTGAAGACCCCCGAAACGGGACGGGTTAAGCTATTGGGAGTTTGGCATAGTGCTGTGGTTTACTGTGACGAAATGAATGTAAAGCCAATTAAAGAAAGGATTAAACAAACATTGAACCGATAGTAGCAGATATATCTCACTTTCAAAAGGAAAAAAGCGGTCGCTATGTCGCTAACTGTAAGTCAATTGATATATATATATATATATATATATATAATGTTTGCCTGTTTCATACAGAATGATGCTTTGGCTGAAATCCATGCATATGTCACTAAGTTTATATGACATGATCGAACAGCTAAGGTTTGGATCACACTGGTACCGTGCTCTCTTATCAAACATTTTTCGACAAAATTCGTCCACGTGGATTAAATTTGCTCACATAGATGGGATTGTGTCACGCCATTCCTTCACAATGGAAGCGTTTAGCTATACAAACTCCTCGTTTACAATCTACAGGTAACCGTAAAGGTACTATTAAAGTGAACTACAATACAATTTTGCTTTCGGTAATAAAATACAAATATTTATATTCCCAAAATCTATCTAGCCTGAAACCAACCGCCTAAAAACGTTGGGACGAGGAATGAAAGGGGTTCGGTGGAGCGTGGAATACAATATATCGCATGCCTTCTAAACTCACCTCATCGACGAGATTGTAAAGTCTTCAATATAGGATTATTCACCGTTATTTTCGAACATGACGATTTTTCTGTATTGAAAAAATGCTCGAAGACCCATTTTGCGAGAACTGTAGAGAGTTAGAAACAATAGAGCATCTATTTTTTGCGTGTCAGTGAGGATATTTTGGCAGAAATTGTACGATGAGTTAAGTCAAGTAGGGGCTGAAGATGAGGTCATTAATTTAAACGAAAGCAACGTGTTGTTTGGGAGCACTGGATATAAGATGCCAGAGATATTTGCATATTGTTAGCAAAAGAGTTTATTGTTTGCCAACGTGGCAAGGGAAAACTTTCATATGCAACCATTAAAAAAAAATCGAGTAATTGAAACGAGGTATATTGAGAAGGCCATAGCTAGAAAGAAAAACAAAGAGTAGAAAGGCTTAGAGAGAAATGGGGCGATTGGAAAATCTATGAGCGTAATGTCACAAGGTGGGTTGGCTATCTTATAATTGTGCTATATGGTATTATGATGTATTCGATATTAATTCAGGCACAGTGGAATCGAATTTCAAATGTGCAATGACACTGGGTGGGTAGGTGGGGGTTAGAATTAGTCGATATCGCGGAGTTGTAGAAATTGATGAACATTTAGTGTTGTGAGTTGACTGATGATGTGTGGAGAGTTACAGAGGGAAATGAGCTATGACAAATATACGGAAAGAAGATGTCAATGCTTCTACTCAAATATTCGATCGTCTCAATGTATGCACATGGAAACGATGTTTGGAAAATATACTCGACCACTTTCCGCAACTTGAACCGCCATTGATGAGCAACTTAACTTCCAATAAGAAAGAACTTTCAGACAACTGATGACAACTGTTGTCGATTTAGGTGATACATATGCGGCAACACTCGGTTAAATTGTGCTTCCGAACAACTCGCATGGAGCCGCCTCCGACACAGACCGTATTTTTAACCACCAGAAAGACCACCAAATATCCTCCTTATGCTCATGTTGAACTAAATTACTTTACTATGAATCATCAATACCAGAAGAAAAAAGCAGACTCTCCTCCCCCACACACACCTTCACACCCACACAACTGTGGAAGAAAAACTAAGAACGGACTGGGCTAAACTCGAGGAACAGGTGGACCTCAACCTGACAACTTCAAATACCAGTAAGATAGAGACAATCCTAAGGGTCATCAGCTCAGCTGCACAAGACTCAGTCCCAAAAAGTAACAAACCTAGGAAAAAGGCATCTACGCCATGGTGGCCCCCGGACTGTCAAAGGGCAATCGCCGCCCGGAGCCGTGCCCACAAACAATTCAAAAGATGCGTGTGCGAAGCACACCTATAAGCATGCAGACAATCTCAAAAACACTGCCGGTGCACAATTTGAACAGCACGTCAAAACTCCTGGCAGTATTTTGCCTCGCAATTCAATAGGTTCACACCCACCGGCAGAATCAGGGACATGATGAAGCGCTTCAACCTGAAATGCCCACCACCAGGCCCCTTCCCCCAGCTGACGGTGAATGAACAGCACATCACTGACCCACAACAAGTCGTAGATCACCGTAGTGATCTAGTGATCACCGATCATCGTAGATGAGCCCACTTGCTTTAGGAAAACATAGAAACTAAAATAAACAAACAAAATTAGCATTAGCAAAAATTGCCTTCCGACTCATAGCGTAAATACCGTACTAACCAAACTGACAACCCTGCACGGCATGCTTAGACTCACCAGCTACTAACAACTAACACGCGGCAGTCGGTGTGAGAGGCGGTGTGGACAATTGCCTCCTTGTTCGCACGGTACAAATCAATCTGTGCTCTTCGATACGAGTAGGAGAAAGCCGGCGCCCTGGCAAAGTCAACTAGCGACTCTCAAAACACCCCAACCGCACCCAAACTATAAATTATTTGTTGAGGAGTAGAGTAAAATTGAAACCAGTTAGATATCAGGGAGACGTCCCCAACCCAGCCCCTGGCGTCAGCACCCAAACACTTCGCACAAACTATAAGGTAAAATTCGCTTAACTTAAGTGTCCACTTGCATGCATCTTGATCGCAACACTCGCTTTTATAGATATATATGTAACGTGCCCCCTTAAAGGCGGCGCAAATGACCTTTATGGTCCGGCACGCCTAAAAAAACTCACTCCCCCCCCCCCGCCCCGTACCAAAGTAGAAAGCCAAACGTTGTTTTCGTTCTATACCTATGAAACGTCTCCAAGTTTCAGGACAATCGTTCTGAGCGTAAAGGAGTGATAGACAAAAGGCATCATGGAGCGTATCCAGTCATTTTATCGGCGCACTCTTATGATGAGTCGTCATTTCGCCGGACTGAACATCCACGGATAATCGAAATCTTTAAAGGGGACTTACTTAACACGCGCCCTGGACGCCCTCGGAAAATTACGCTCACTGGAAGGGGGGGGTGGATTCCGCCCCCCCTTAAGATCTCGGCTCCTACTGAGGCTAGAGCAACGAAATTCGCAGGTGGATGGGTACGATAGTGAACTCCATTGTGTTCAAATTTCATGACCTTAGGTCAATATCTTCCAGGGCAAGTGAGGTCGAAATAGCAAAATGTTCTGGTTTTGGCGTGGATTGGCTTGTCATTGTTATGGATCGCTGTGATTGTGTTTAAATGCTTCAAAATTGACATTAATGATGCTTTGGGCATTACCAATGATGCAATACAGATGCCAAATCCGCTATTTGACCTCAGGTCACCCATATAGGAGCACTTTAGCAGATCATTACCTGCTCCAGTTACCGGAACCCGGCTGCCCACCCGACTGCTCCCTTGGGCGGTTCGGCACAATCGGCTTCGCAAAGAAAGGAGTGAAATACATGAATAAAGCATGGAAATGCTTAAGCACACAATGACAAACGATAGATTTCGGGATGTGTAGGGAGTAACATGTAAAGTGACATCAATCGCATGACAGTCATTTGCATTTGTGACAACATTCCAGTTAACGAAGTTTGGTTCTATTAGCCTGTCATGAACATGACCTGACTTGACCTCGGCGACCTAACATGACTTTTAAGTTATATAGCATAACAAAATGCACCAAACAAGTCGCTAGTGTTGTCAAGAACAGTTCCTTTTTGCCAATATACGGGAAGCGCATCAGCGCCGATTTTTGTGGTCTGGCGCTGCGAATTGTTTTTACTTTAACGGACCCTAACTTGAAGCGTTTTCGGCCGATTTTCATTTTTCTTTCTTTAAACAACGTGCCGTTCATTTCTAAGCAGGTACACAAACAATGGCGATATCGGCTGGGACAAGATGGACTTATGTATGAACCATCGGAGGGGTAGGCGGATTTCGACATTCCCCCTCCAGGGCGTGTGTTAGCCTGTCATAAACTTGACCTGACTTGATATCGGTGACGTGACATGACTTTGAAACAATGTAGCATGACAATGCACACCAAAGAAGTCGCTAGTTTTGCCAGGAACACTTCCTTTTTGCCAATATACGGGAAGCGCATCAGCGCTGATATTTGTGGTCTGGCGCTGATAAATTTGTTTACTTTAGCGACCCTAACTCGAAAAAGTTTCGGTCTGTTTTCATTTTTCTTACTTTAAACAACGCGATGGTCATTTACAAGCAGGTACACAAACAATGACGTACATCGGCCGGTAATATCTGGAGTTATCTACGAAAAACCGGAGGGGTGGGAGGATTTCGCCCCCCCCCCTCCAGGGCGCGTGTTAACGGGAAGGAGAGACCGTGTTAACCGGAGGTGGCATTTTCATTCAGAGGTAATCGGCTGAAACATTTAAAGGGGGTGTACCTGAGCGTCTCTTTTCCAGTCGGGGGTGCTGCACTTCCATGGGTACACATGCCACCTCTGTCCCCCACCTGGGATCCACCCGTGGTGTGGTTCTTTATACTTTGGTACTGTTATAGCATCTAAAATAACGCACGGTCCTAATCGCTATACCTATGAAGTACTAGAACACAGGTGGCATGAACTTTTCCACATGAATTGAATTGAATCGGCCCTATTAAATTTTCTGAGGAGACAGAGCTGAAATCTGAGAGACGGAGTCGGACTCTGAGAAACAGCCGGACTCTGAGAGATTGAGCTGGACTCTGGGAGAAACAGCTCTGAGAGACGGAGCCGGACTCCGAGAGATAGAGCTGGACTGTGGCAGAAATTGCCGGACTCTGAGACACAGAGCCGTAGCCTGCAGTTGCCGTCACGGCGCTCAGAAGACGTTCATCGTGCCACTGGCGGCCCTGACCCAATAGCGGTCGACCTCTCGAGTGAGCCATGCTAAAACACGTGCCTTGCTGAGGTCCACACCCGGGACACATCTACTCCGAAGTCATGCAACTCAAGCAAACAGCGCTGCCAGCCTGCTGAGAGTCGCCACAAACTACGAGTTGACCATAGTCACGTGGGTCACGCTGCCGATAGCTTCCGCACGGCGAGTGACGCCAGAGTCGTCTCGCCATGAGTCACGTCACTGCAGTCTGCCTCATGACGGGGAATGCCACTGATCTTTATTGTGGATCATGTCGCTGTAGTCTGCTTCATGAGCTATGACTCTGTGGTAGTCTTCACAGCACATCATGCCACTGTGGTCCCCACGGCACATCATGCCACTGTGGTATTCCGCACAACGTATCATGTCCCTGTGGTATTCCTCATAACGCATCATGCCCCTGTGGTATTCTCCACAGCGTATCATGTCTCTGTGGTATTCTTCACAGCACATCCTGTCACTATGATGGTCTTCACAGCACACCATGTCCATGTGGTATTCTTCATAGCACAACATGTCACTGTGGTCTTCACAGCCCATCATGTCCATGTGGTCTTCACAGCACATGTCACTGTGGTCTTCACAGCACAACATGTCACTGTGGTCTTCACAGCACAACATGTCACTGTGGTCTTCACAGCACATCATGTCACTGTGGTCTTCACAGCACATCATGTCACTGTGGTCTTCACAGCACAACATGTCCATGTGGTCTTCACAGCACATGTCACTGTGGTCTTCACAGTACAACATGTCACTGTGGTCTTCACAGCCCATCATGTCACTGTGGTCTTCACAGCACATCATGTCACTGTGGTCTTCACAGCACATCATGTCACTGTGGTCTTCACAGCACATGTCACTGTGGTCTTCACAGCACATCATGTCACTGTGGTATTCACAGCACATCATGTCACTGTGGTCTTCACAGCACATCATGTCACTGTGGTCTTCACAGCACATCATGTCACTGTGGTCTTCACAGCACATCATGTCACTGTGGTCTTCACAGCACATCATGTCACTGTGGTATTCACAGCACATCATGTCACTGTGGTCTTCACAGCATATCATGTCACTGTGGTCTTCACAGCACATCATGTCACTGTGGTCTTCACAGCACATGTCAATGTGGTCTTCACAGCACATCATGTCACTGTGGTCTTCACAGCACATCATGTCACTGTGGTCTTCACAGCACATGTCACTGTGGTCTTCACAGCCCATCATGTCACTGTGGTCTTCACAGCACATCATGTCACTGTGGTCTTCACAGCACATCATGTCACTGTGGTATTCACAGCACATCATGTCACTGTGGTCTTCACAGCACATGTCACTGTGGTCTTCACAGCACATTATGTCACTGTGGTATTCACAGCACATCATGTCACTGTGGTCTTCACAGCACATGTCACTGTGGTCTTCACAGCACATCATGTCACTGTGGTCTTCACAGCACATGTCACTGTGGTCTTCACAGCACATCATGTCACTGTGGTATTCACAGCACATCATGTCACTGTGGTCTTCACAACACATGTCACTGTGGTCTTCACAGCACATCATGTCACTGTGGTATTCACAGCACATCATGTCACTGTGGTCTTCACAGCACATGTCACTGTGGTCTTCACAGCACATGTCACTGTGGTCTTCACAGCACATCATGTCACTGTGGTCTTCACAGCACATCATGTCACTGTGGTCTTCACAGTACATGTCACTGTGGTCTTCTTTATAGCACATCATGTCACTGTGATCTTCACAGCACATCATGTCACTGTGGTCTTCACAGCACACCATGTCACTGTGGTCTTCACAGCACATCATGTCACTGTGGTCTTCACAGCACATCATGTCATTGTGGTATTCACAGCACATCATGTCACTGTGGTGGTTTTCACAGCACATCATGTCACTGTGGTGTTGCGAAAGAGTTTTTGTCAAGTTTTTGTTTATCGACATCTTACCATTGTACCATTCTACCATACAATCCTACTACTATTTTTTCCAGACCCAAAGCAAGTGGAAGAAGTCATTCAGTACTGCTCTGATATGTTCTATGTGATCAGACACGCTTCCATCGAGCCTTGGAAGAACAAATATATGCTAGGCCTTCTTAGCAAAAGTAATACGCCTCTGATGGAATGTGGCCAATGCTGTGCAAGGATTCCTTTTCCTCTCAAATGTTTTTACACCTCTCTATTGCGTGACGCCGTCGTAATTATGGTCGCATGACATTATTGTCTCTCCCCATATCCCAATACGCGCACTGACGCCGGGTATGTCCGGCCATATTGAGTCGCCGCCAGCCGTAGCAATCTACCAAACACGTAACGCAGGCTCAGCGTCCGCAGCGTACTAAGGCAGCCAACGGTGACCACAACGCTACACAAACACATAGCCGAGAGTGATAGCATCGCTACACAGGAACAAACCTCGGGAGGGACTGCAACGCCACACGAGAACAATCTTCGACAGAGGTCACAACGGCAGACAGAAGCACACAGCCCCGGAGGCTGGTACTCTAGGTATCAGCCTACTCGAGACATCAATAGCGGCGTCCCAGATCAGCCAGGGACAGCCAGGCGCGTCACACACACTGCAGACCCACTTCCACGAGGGATCGAGAACATGTCTATTATTTTGAAGTAGATGACAATATGTTGATTTACTTTAATTCAAATGTTCTTAAGGACCAGCTGAATTGACGTGAACGTCGTGTAATGCTATGCGAAGACACCATGTCTTCAATACAATATTGTATTACCATGTCGGCAGGTGTCGGCCACCTTCGCTGTCGTGGTGTCCTGGTGTTGGATGTTGGATTTCGCCTATCAGAAAATGCCAGACATGTCGTGGTAGGGTGGTGAGCTTATTTATTGAAGCCAGCTGGATGGTGTAAAAATGGAATCGAACGGCGTTGCAGCCATACAATGTTTTCTTATCACTATGGAAGTATGCTACCATAAATAATTGAGCGGTCAGCTGATTTACTTCCTGTATGCATTGAAGGAATTGAAGCATTTCCGTCGATTCCGCGGGAGCACATGCCGGATTGGATCCAGACATTCTGATCGGAAGAGAAGCATTGCATAGGGGTTTGGTTTTCCGTGGGAGATTCGGCCGTGGGACTGATTTGGCCTCGCCGTGGGACTGATCTGGTCTCGCCGTGGGACTGATCTGGCTTCGCCGTGGGACTGATCTGGCTTCGCCGTGTAACTGATCTGGCCTTGCTGTGGGACTGATCTGGCCTCGCCGTGAGACTGATCTGGCCTCACCGTGAGACTGATCTGGCCTCGCCGTTGGACTGATCTGGCTTCGCCGTGGAACTGATCTGGCCTCGCCGTGGGACTGATCTGGCCTCGCCGTGAGACTGATCTGGCCTCACCGTGAGACTGATCCGGCTTCGCCTCGGGACTGATCTGGCTTCGCCGTGGAACTGATCTGGCCCAGTGGGACTGACCTGGCCCGGTGGGACTGATCTGGTCTCGCCGTGGGACTGATCTGGCTTCGCCGTGGGACTGATCTGGCTTCGCCGTGGAACTGATCTGGCCTCGCCGTGGGACTGATCTGGCCTCGCCGTGAGACTGATCTGGCCTCACCGTGAGACTGATCTGGCCTCGCCGTTGGACTGATCTGGCTTCGCCGTGGAACTGATCTGGCCTCGCCGTGGGACTGATCTGGCCTCGCCGTGAGACTGATCTGGCCTCACCGTGAGACTGATCTGGCCTCGCCGTTGGACTGATCTGGCCTCGCCGTGATACTGATCTGGCCTCGCCGTGGGACTGATCTGGCCTCACCGTGAGACTGATCTGGCCTCGGCGTTGGACTGATCTGGCCTCACCATGAGACTGATCCGGCCTCGCCGTTGGACTGATCTGGCCTCGCCGTGGGACTGATCTGGCCTCGATGTGAGACTGATCTGGCCTCACCATGAGACTGATCTGGCCTCGCCGTTGGACTGATCTGGCCTCGCCGTGGGACTGATCTGGCCTCGCCGTTGGACTGATCTGGCCTCGCCGTGAGACTGATCTGGCCTCACCGTGAGACTGATCTGGCCTCGCCGTGAGACTGATCTGGCCTCGCCGTGGGACTGACCTGGACCGGTGGGACTGGAGAGACAGCCGGCTGCGTCGGCGAAATGGCCGACCGGCAAGCCACCGTGTCATTTCTGCTCACAACAATAACGCAGCCAGTCACGATGATGCAAATCATCGTGTTATGTTGGGGAGTTCATTAGTGAGGTGATCCTCGTCTCATGGCAGAGACAGGTTCAAGTTGGCACAAATTATGTCTTGAAAATACTGACTTGAAATTGGCTTCGTGAGAAATATCCAGCCCTGCCCACAGGACCCATGTCGAACCTTTTCAGACCATGGCAAATACTGAAACAGTTGTGCGTAGGACAGATAATCCGATTAAGTGTGCGTCTAGCCATGCACTGATGACATCGGTGTGTGGGCACTGGGCAGACAACGGCTTCATTACTAGGCGTGCCTCTGGCTGTGACCCATAGACTGAGGTATCGGTGTCAGGGGCAGCCCGGGTGTGTAAAAATAGGTAAACACCACGGAATGAGTAGTTCATGATGGATAATATACGTATAGTCACTTTACTACTCAGCCAATATGCTCATATATTTTTAGCCAGTTCTATCATGTAGAATATCAAACATGGCACCTCACACGCCGCAGGGAGAAGGAATCAGCTGAACTCTTGTGCTTTTTTTACGATCTCATAAGCATTCAGCGACATTGCAATGACATCCTTTGACTTTGTTAAAAATTGATAAGCACATCCTACGCAAAAAAAGCAAGTCGAAATATGTTGGTGCGCATAGGAACTGCGGGTGCTAAGCTGACCAACCGGGCGTCGTCACAAAGGTTTCGTCGGGGTGGTGGCGTGACGGCGTGACGTGACGGTCGACCTCGACCTCATTTCACCCTGAAACCATTGATCTAGTGCTATAAAAAAATATGGGGGAGTTAACTACAGCCGAAATCTGCCCTCCAAATGTTATATTTCCATTTGCAGTAATGTTCGAGGTCTTAGGAGCCGAACCTGTCAACTCCCTTCGGTACTCGTTTTGTGAGAGTCCCTCCGGCATGCGTGCTAGTATATCGTTGTGTGTGGAAGGACCTCCATTGTCCCCTCTAGAGAACCACTCGTCAAGCCTGTCAGTCGACATCTCATCCTTTGTTCCACAATTTTTAGAAACGGCCTGAATGGGCACTGCTAGCATTACCTCCAGACAAACTCCCGGTGATGCCTTTCTGTTGTCTCTCCTTTCCGTTAAACAAAACCACTGTAACGTCTCTGGGTCATTGGGAGCACCCAGGATTCCTCGCTTCCACCCGTCACCCCTACTTTAGTACAATTTGCTGGCGACAGTCCTGAATCAGCGTCCTCATCAACACCCATGAAAACTTCCGGAGACACAAAAACATAAGGACAAAGACATAAAAACATCAGTGCAACTATGAACCACAAGGGCTCTTCTTTGTTGCACTCTGGACACTCAACCAATTGCCCACCAAATGTGTCGATCAGCCCTCCATGGAATATTGAAAAGCAAGCCTCTATTCGTAAAAGTATTGATTGTCTATGCTGTTTTTATAGATATTCCGTATTCTGCTACTGGCAATGGCTTCTGGCAGCTGGTTCCAGTGTTCAACTACCCTGTTGGTGAAGAAACCCGTCTTAACCTTGTCCTGATGTGATTACCTTTTATTTTGAATTGATGACCTCTAATTGCATCAAGTTTGTCAAATTAAGACATTTTCCCGATATGTCCCTGACAGCACAGTTTGATCAAGGGAATCACGCTGATGTAGCATATTTTGACTTTAGTAAGGCCTTTGTCAAGGTACCCCATACACGGTTAATGATGCAGCTTCAAGCTGCATCATTAACTGTTGGACCTGAGTCAGGTTCATGGTGTTGCAGGCATCATCCTAAGATGAATATAGTTGTGGCTTTCAGATAGACAGCACAGAGTGATGCTAAATGGTACAAAGTCATCATGGCAAAATGGTCTTCGTGGGGTCCTCAGGGGTCAGTACTGGGGCCACTATTATTCATCAAATTTGTAAATGACATTGAAAATAGAATAAGCAGTAAGGTTTTGAAATTTGCGGATGATTTGAAGGTCTTTAGGGCAATGGCAGGTCACAATAAGCATATCTCGCTGCAGAAACACTTACACGAACTTGTGAAGTGGTCAAAAGAATGGCAAATGAAATTTAATTTTGGCACGTGCAAAATCATTCATGTAGGTGGGCAACATATGCAGGCCAAATTGGTCTAAATTGCTTGATGAGTGGCCAAATACTATCGGTGACTCAGCAGGAGAAGGACTTAGGTGATATTCTGAACACAACATTGGGGGCATCAGCACAGACGAAGGAAGCCAGGAAGAAGGCACTGAGAATGTTTGGAGCAATAAACAGGAATGTATCATACAGAAGTGAGGAAGTCATCAGACAGCTTTACTGTGCATATGTCAGGCCACATTTCGAATACTGCAAAATCTGGTACCCAGCAACATAACACTTGATCTCATCAAATTTGGATTGAATACCCTGAGCATTAAACATCTTACACTTAACATATGTTCCATAACCACCTTTGGCTTTTTCATGTTGAGGATCATCACTTGATGAGCTACCACTCTGCCTCCTTGAACTACTGCTATCCCTATTTGCTGACTTTAGGGTTCTATTGCCTTGGCTGTCACCATTGGTATTTCCCTGAGATGACAATGCCACTTCATCCCTCCCCACCCCATTGCCTAGTTTCCCTGAAGGACATGCTCACATACTTTGTCTAACACATGCACCCCTTCTCGAAGAAGTGCAGGCCATACCTCTGATAGAGGTCCCATGAGCCATAAAACCTGCACCACACGTCAACAAAGGTCAAACCCAACTCATGGCAGAGTTTGCCTACCCTGGCATTGGCTGCTAGCACCCTAGAGCTCCGCTGAGGGAAGACATCAGCCCTGTGCAAAATAGCATTCACAATAACTCTGCCATTGCTATGTTTCGGGGTGGCCAGAAGGGCCCTGTAGTCCTGCAGCAGCTCCTCACTCCTAGCAGGACCTATGTTATTCACCAATACCTGGACTACAACTGCACTGAACTGGTGACTACTGGTTGCCTGTGCCACCACTGGTTTCAGATCTTTGACCTTGGCACCAGGCCTGATGATGCACCTCCTGCCTCTCCTACCTGTACATAACACCCTATACATTTGCCGAACATGAGAGTCGCCTAAGGGACACCTTTGTGCCAGCACCTCATCTTTGCAGATACAACATACTGCAAGCGTCCCGGAATCAGCACCGTCGTCCCTGAGCCGGCATCTCCTCCCTTTGCTCAGCTCGCACGACTGGCGCCAGTTGGAGTCTGTGTGAGTGAGTGCAGTCAACAGATGCCTTATGTGAGCATAAGGAATCTGCTGATCCAGTGGTGACATCAGATTCCAAAACTGCTCGCAAGGAAGTACTTAACTGGTCCTTAAAGCTAGCGTTTTTTCGGCATCCTGAAGTTAAAATTTTAGCCACTCCTAGTCAAGTATTTACATAATCTCGGTGGGTGCATTAACAGAAGAATGTTGAATGTCCAAACGTTGATACTTGTTTTCCATAGTCTGCTGACACTAACCATCTAGCGCCTGCTAAAATTAGGTGACATCAAATGAGGACAGCGGATGGAAGGGGGTGGGAGCCGGCCCGGCTCGCGTGGCGGGGCATTAGGGCCGGCCGGCCGGGGTCCATACCCTGCCCGGCCGGCCCGCGTGGCGGGGCATTAGGGCCGGCCGGCCGGGGTCCATGTCCTGCCAGGCCCGCAGCATTTGCCATGTGCGTGTTGTGAGTTGGGCGTCGTGAGCGTATCTATCTAGGGTCGATTTCAAACTGATCTGCATCGGCTTGCTTGCCACGTCTTCAGTGTGTCACCATGCGACGGAAAAGCACCCTAACGGTCGAGCAACCCTGCAGCCGGTTGAAACTGACGGCTTCGCGGACGGTGATGCTGACTGTGGACCTCATGGCGTTGCTAGTACCGGTTGTGGATGAACTAACAAAAGAGGATGAAGGGGAGGATGATATTGTCACTGGCAGGGATGCGACGCTGCAGGACGTGCCTGGATACGTGGAATCCCACGTCCATTCCGGGGAAGAAAAAAAACAAATAACCAACCGACACGCCAAAGCAAGCGACCCAGGGATGCATCAAATGATTCCAGTTGGCGCAAGTAGCTACCTGAATATATTGGGTTTCCAACAAAAACAGATAGAGCTAAACGGCACCTACAACCGATCAAGGAGATACTGCAAAACACGTCTCCAGTCCAGCTGTTCGATATGTTCACCGAGGACTTGTATGAGCACGTCATCAACGAAACACTGCGGTCCGCGCTCAAAACGAAAAATGATCAGCTGTTCAGCTTAACCACTTCAGCTCAAGATTTTCATCGGAATTCTCCCACTTTCTGGATACCACCAACTTTTCAGTGAATGTCACTATTGGTCAACCTCCGACGATCTGGGAGTAGGAACAGTGCGATGCGCCATGACACGGAAATAAAAATTTGAAGGTAAAGGCATACGTCCACTTCCAGAACAACGATAATTTTGCTGCCAACTAAATAGACCGATGATTCAAAATACGGCCGTTTATCGACGAGATGGTGGCAAAATACTTTGGTCATAATCCTCTGAAGCAATTTATCAAGGGGAAGCCTATTCTCTTTGGATACAAGATGTGGGCGATATGCGGCGGCGATGGATCCTGCTACAAGTTCCAGCTGTATGGTGGCAAGGAGACGGAGGCCAACAAAAACCTTCCACTGTGCACCAGAGTGGCCATGGACATACTGGAAGTTGTTGACGCATCAAGTGACCACAGCGTCTACTTTCAAAAGCTCTTTACATCTCGTTAGCTGGTGATCACGCTTTCCAAAGACAGATACAGAGCAACCGACACTGCACGATACAACCGAACGTCGCACTGTCCCGTGCTTGACAGTAAAGTGATGTCGAAGAAGGATCGTGGCTCGTATGACACGTAGTTCGACACGAGTGAGGTGACGATGACCAAGTGGAACGACAACCGCTGCGTGACCGTGATGTCGAACTTCGACAGTGACAAACCCCTCGCACACGTCAAACAGTCGGCCAGATCCCAGCGAGCACGCAGGTTTGTGAATCAACCACGCATGGTATGCAACTACGACAAGTTCATTGGTGGCGTCGACGAGCATGACTGGCTATGCAGCAAGTACAGCACCAGCATCCGTGGAAAGATGTGGTGTCTTTTCACGCGGATGCTGGACATGGGGGTGGTGAACGCCTGGAACCTACACCGCCATGCAGCAGACGGCCCTCTGAGCCTGCTGGAATTCCGGAGGCTCAGAGGGCCTCCCTGGAAAATTATCGCTTACCCGAGACCGCCCTGATTCGGACCTGTGCGCGCGCTATCGTCACCCAGGGCTATCCCGGACATGCGGTACAACCAGGTGGGCTACTTCATCGACATTGCCGACAAGCAGCGGCGGTGTCAAGGACCCGAATGCACCGGAAAGCACCGTTCGTACTGCGAGAAGCGTTGGGTCGTGCGCTGCATTCTCTGCTTCACACCATATCATGCCATGTAGTGCCTAGTTGGTAGTAGAGACAAGTAGTACTCGGCTGTTCTCAGCTCCCTAGCATGCAACATCACGGAGACTGTTTCACTGCAAATGTGATTGCGATTTAAGTGGTGGAGAATGTACTGACCGACTGTGTCCACTGTTCGCAGCTTAGCAGTTCGCAGCTTAGCAGTGAACACAATAGTGTTCACTGAAGTGTTAGTGAAGCACACTGTGATGTGTAATCTCATAGGGTTTTCACCATAGATGGCACAGAATGGGAATTTACAAGCTAAATTCATCCAGCAGGTTTCAGGACTATCAACGTTTTTCTACTTTTCATGCGTATAACGATGCCTACATATCATTTAAGCGTATGCAATGATGGATACATGAAAATATGCATTCATGCAATAATGCATACTCGTTCATTCTTGCAAGCGTAAGGGTTTGTTCCATAAATATTTGTATCAGTATTGCAGTTGAACTTCGCTTTAAGCGATGCGCAAACTGTTGTAGCATACAATACTACCCGTTAGGATTTACTCGCCGAACTATCCCACTTCCGCCCGGTGTCCTCAAATGAAGACGGGCTGGAAAATACACTCAGAGTAGAAGAAGGCGTATACAACTTTTAGGATACTTTCACAGCCATGACATTAGGCATGTCAATAAGTTTGAGCATTTTTGTTAAAATATTTATACCACCGGGCGTTAATGGGTTAAGACATCTTGTTAACACTTCGAACATATGTATGCTTTAGAGACACACATATGCCTAGCTACATATTTCCACAAGGCAGGCAAGTGCGCACCCTTGTGTATTTTGTTCCAATGCTTTAATTTCACTTTCCACTTAAGTTAGTTTCTAGTATGTAGCAAGTTGCATTCCAAACCCATGACCTCCGTTGTCTGTGTGCGTGGAATCTAGACGAAAACTGACAATCTAGGCGTTTTTATTCCCAGTAGAACAAATAAGCTATAACAAGGCTTCTCTTCTGTTTGGATTCACTGTATGGGGATATAATAAGTCACGATAAAGGAGGAGAGAAACTGCTCGTGGTATTTATATTCTTGAAGTACCAACAAACATACAAATTTTCACTGCAATTATGTCTGAAAAACATCACACTGTTTCCACACATGGGGAAAACAAAATATCGCCTTGTCGACCCTTGAAAACCGCCCTGGTCGGTGTGTGGGCAGGCTATGGCGCCACAACCAGGCATACCTCTGGCTGTGGATAGCTTGCTCGTCCAGACTCCTCCACCTCTGGCTGTGGCTGGCTGACTGATCTTGACTGCTCCACCTTTGGCTGTGGTTAGTTGGCTGGTCCAGACTGCTCCACCTCTGGCTGTAGCTGGTTGGTTGGTGCAGACTGCTTCACCTCTACCTAGTTAGTTGGTGCAGATTGCTCCACCTCTACCTAGTTAGTTGGTGCAGATTGCTCCACCTCTACCTAGTTAGTTGGTGCAGACTACTCCACCTCTACCTAGTTAGTTGGTGCAGACTACTCCACCTCTACCTAGTTAGTTGGTGCAGATTGCTCCACCTCTACCTAGTTAGTTGGTGCAGATTGCTCCACCTCTGGCTGTGGCTGGTTGGCTGGTCCAGACTGCTTCATTAGGTGAAACACGCTGTTTGTCGGCGTGGTAGGAAAATGGGCATCAATAGCAGCTGTCAACTACTCTGAAACTGCGATATCGTGAACATGTTTCCCACACACACTGGCCAGTATTATCCAGCAGTGCTTTTATTCTTCCGTTTTATCCCCCTCCAGAAGAATGCAGTTCGAAACCAGAGGCTTGGCTCGTATCATTACCGATGGTGTGTGCGTGTGTAGTAGAATTTAGCCAGCCTGCCACCGTGTGGTGGTGCCGGCTGGTTCCGGTTGTTGAGAGGTATGAGAGAGTGAGTAGCGTAGGGTAGTAGGATTTAACAGAGGGAGGATGGGTTAGTCGATCTGTCGAGCGATGTTGAAGTAGAGTTGAAGTCGTCTTGAAGATTAGAGTTGAGTTGGTCCGGATCGCTTGAAGATGTAGAGATGGCATAGTAGAGTTGTTTGACAGCCGGATATGGAATAGTCGAGGAGAGATGTCAGTCCAGTCGGGGCCACATTGGGGTATGGGGTGCAGTGGGGGGTTGGGGTCGGGTCATCGCCATATAGTGAACATTGGAAGAACGTGTTTTTCTTTCTTTTTGGAATGTATCTTTTTCTTTTTTCCGGTTTTCTGTTTTTTGTTCATTTTTCTTTCGTTTGTAATGCATCCTTTCCTTTTTTCTCTCTTTTTTCCTTTTTTTCCTTTCTTTTTCATCACAATTGTTCTAGTATGCTTGAAATATTGAGGGAGTGGAAGAGGTGTTTGTGTAATGCTGGATGGTCGTCGTTGAACAGTGTGGTGAGGTTCAGTGTGGTGTTGTGTGTGGTGCAATAGCTTGTGATATGTTGTCTTTCGGTGTTGTATTTGGTGCAGTAGATGAGTATGTGTTTAATTGTGAGGGTTCGATGGCATGTTGTGCATTGCACAACATGCCATCGAACTACGGGCACGTAGTTCGATGGCATCCTACGCCGCAGGTCATCCTACGGGCACGTAGGATGACCCGCGGCGGTGCTGTTGTGGCTATGTTTGCTTCTGTGTCTGTGTGTTCGTTGCCAGGTATGTTTGTGTGACTTGGGATCCAGAGAAGTCGTGGGCGTTGTTGTATGGTTAGTTTTTTGTCTATGTGTAGTATTTTTGGTATGAGGGTGTGTTTGTATTTGGTGTAGGGCGTTATGCTCTGTAGTGCTGATTTTGCGTCTGTGGCTATGATGTTGCGTTCAATTTTGGTGTTGTAGATGGTGCAGTATGCCGAAAAGATTTAGAATAATTATGCTATGTATGTGGATGCTGTGTCGTGCAGACGGGCATGTAGGATGACCCGCGGCGGTGCTGCGTTGGGGTACAGCACCGCCGCTGTGCCCGTCTGCTGTGTATGTGATTTTAATCCATATGAATAGATGATGTTGGATTTGGCGTATTCTGCTGTGAATTGCAAGAACAGTTGTATTTCTATGTGTGTATGTGTTTTTCAGTTGGTCAATTATGAAGTGTGTCTTGGGTGTTGGTTTTTTCCACCATGCGATGGGTGGTGGGAGTGGTGTTGTTGTGGGGATCCGTATTCCATGATTGGCCGAATTATTGCTTAACTAAAGCATAGTGCATTATCATGATACTGTATAATATAGTGTTAGTTGTGAATTTCGATCGGATCACCAGTGTGTGCCAGAAAGTGCTCGTAGTTGTATATTCTTCTTTATGCGCGTTTTGCATGTCTGGGATGTGTGACCGGAAAGACGCTCGTGGGTCTAATGTGAGACCTAGACATTTTGTTCTCGTGACAAATGGTATGTGTAAGTTGCCTATTTTTAGTAGTTGTAAGTTTGTGTGTCTGTGGTAGCCGAAAATCATACATTTGGATTTGTGTCTTTTGTGTGTAGGTGCGATGTGTAGGTTTAGTATCGCGAGTTTTTTGTGTAGTTATGTTAGTGCATGTTATAATATCGTCAGTGCGTGTGTTGATGTTTCGTTGGATGTCCATGGTACTATATCGTGTCCGTAGATTGCAATTTTGGTCGAAAAGTTGTCGGTGAATTTAGGGCTAAAATGAAGAGCAGGAGACCTAGAACAGAGCCCTGCATTAATCATGTTGTGATAAATTTTGTGTCTGAAGTGTGGGGACCAATTTTGACTTGAAATTATCTGTTGAGTAGATGGAAATGTGGGTAGTGTATCAGTCTTCCCCGTATGTCTAGATTGTATAAGTGTTGTAGTAGGGTTGTTATGTTGATGGTGTCGTAGGGTTGTTTTAAATCCAGGAAGACGGCGACCGTGGAATGTTTCTTTGGCGCTGCTTCCTGGATGTGTGTGATGAGGTAAGTAAGATTGTCCAAGCAGTCTTGAATTACCGTTGGCTTGAAGCAAGTCATTTGAGCTATCTTAAGCAGAATACAGAGATCTGACAGCAAACGTCTGTCAGGTCAAAGTTCGGTGTGGTTTATGCTATCGAATGCTCGCGTCAGTCTCATGCACTTCTAGTAAATGAACTGACAATGACAGACTAAATTAATTGACTGCTTTGTTAACAACAATGAAATTAAAACACCACGGAGTAGTCCAAGACGCGACCAGCCTTTAGGAGAGCATTCAACATCACTAATGCACCTTCTGCAGTCTTTACCGTTGGATGGAGCGTCACTGACGTGTTGTGTAATGTACCTGATGAAATGCGGCCCGTAGCCGTCGTGGACGACCATTAGGTGCCGGTATCTACAATTACGTGCAATACCTTGGTATTGCACGTAATTGTAGATGCATGCAAGAATTACCCACGCTGCTTTATGGCCCGCTCAATGGCCGGCGACAGGTGTTGCTCCTCCCGGATGGTCGCAAGTTGGCTGTCATTTGTAGGAGCTGTGATGAGGTGGCTTCGGTAAACGGTGTCGTTTCGGCCGACGTGGTGTCTGTCTGGAAACGGGCCCAACTCGTTTGCCGCTTGGCTTGCCGGACGGTGGGCCAATTGCACCATTGTTCGCCAAATCGAATGGCCTAGCAGTGCTGTGTGGGAACGCAAAACAGCGCTCGGCCTGGGAATGGTCGGGTCTGTGAGGAAGACGGCAGCGTTCTGTTTAACTGGTGTGCCGCACCACGCCAGGTGTGACCTCAGTCTGGCATAGCTCCGGCTCTGTCAGGGTCGCCCGGCTGACAATTGACAATGCATGAGACGACCACCTCGGTGGTGGGCGAGAGAGAGTAGAGCACAGTGAAATTAAGCAAGATGGCGAGAGATGGAGGGAGAGAAATATATATATATATATATATATATATATATATATATATATATATATATATATATATATATATAAATATAGACAGTGAGGACAAGGTGGATAGGAAGAGAAAGAGGGGAGGGGTGAGTGAGATAGAGAGGAAACAAGTTAAGGGGAGAGAGAAGACACAAGAGAGAACGAATGAGAGAGAGAAAGAAAGAGAGAGAGAGAAGGGAGCGAGAGAACGAGAACGAGCAAGGCAGAGATAGAACTAGGGGAGGTATATAGATACATAGAGATGGAGAGAGGGGAGACAGCCCCGTCAGTGCGGCGGTACCGAGCCGGGCCGGCCCGACCGCCATAACCGAGCCGCTGTGTCCGCGACCGCGGACCGCCGCAGATGAGCGGCCCGGCCTTGCCGGCGGCAGTCCGCCGCTCATCCCGTAATTAGTATGGAAAAATGTGTCAGCTCCTGCGGCTAATAACACAATCGGCGACGATGATGAGCGGCAGACCCGCCGCGGGCGGGCGTGTCCTCGTGAAGCTCGATGTCTGGTGGCCAGGTGGTGCCGCGGCGATACGAGTACGGCCGCCGGCGACAGGTGTGCGGTGCCGACGACACATCTGGACACGCGCCGCATCGGCTGTCCCCGTACCGTCACATCTGGGCACGCGCCGCATCGGCTGTCCCCGTACAGTCACATCTGGGCACGCGCCGCATCGGCTGTCCCCGTACAGTCACATCTGGGCACGCGCCGCATCGGCTGTCCCCATACCGTCACATCTGGGCACGCGCCGCGTCGGCTGTCCCCGTACCGTCACATCTGGGCACGCGCCGCATCGGCTGTCCCCGCACCGTCACATCTGGACATGCGCGCGTCGGCTGTCCCCGTAACGTCACATCTGGGCACGCGCCGCATCGCTGTCCCCGCACTGTCACATCTGGACACGCGCCGCGTCGGCTGTCCCCATACCGTCACATCTGGGCACGCGCCGCGTCGGCTGTCCCCGTACCGTCACATCTGGACATGCGCGCGTCGGCTGTCCCCGTAACGTCACATCTGGGCACGCGCCGCATCGCTGTCCCCGCACTGTCACATCTGGACACGCGCCGCGTCGGCTGTCCCCATACCGTCACATCTGGGCACGCGCCGCGTCGGCTGTCCCCGTACCGTCACATCTGGGCACGCGCCGCATCGGCTGTCCCCGTACCGTCATATCTGGGCACGCGCCGCATCGGCTGTCCCCGAACCGTCACATCTGGGCACGCGCCGCATCGGCTGTCCCCGTACCGTCATATCTGGGCACGCGCCGCGTCGGCTGTCCCCGTACCGTCACATCTGGGCACGCGCCGCATCGGCTGTCCCCGTACCGTCACATCTGGTCACGCGCCGCGTCGGCTGTCCCCGTACCGTCACATCTGGTCACGCGCCGCGTCGGCTGTCCCCGTACCGTCACATCTGGGCACGCGCCGCGTCGGCTGTTCCCGTATCGTCATATCTGGGCACGCGCCGCGTCGGCTGTCCCCATACCGTCACATCTGGTCACGCGCCGCATCGGCTGTCCCCGTACCGTCACATCTGGGCTCGCGCCGCGTCGGCTGTCCCCATACCGTCACATCTGGGCACGCGCCGCATCGGCTGTCCCCGCACCGTCACATCTGGACACGCGCCGCGTCGGCTGTCCCCATACCGTCACATCTGGTCACGCGCCGCGTCGGCTGTCCCCGTACAGTCACATCTGGGCACGCGCCGCGTCGGCTGTCCCCGCACCTTCACATCTGGGCTCGCGCCGCGTCGGCTGTCCCCTTACCGCCACATCTGGGCACGCGCCGCATCGGCTGTCCCCACACCGTCACATCTGGGCACGCGCCGCATCGGCTGTCCCCGTACCGTCATATCTGGGCACGCGCCGCGTCGGCTGTCCCCTTACCGCCACATCTGGGCACGCGCCGCATCGGCTGTCCCCGAACCGTCACATCTGGGCACGCGCCGCATCGGCTGTCCCCGTACCGTCATATCTGGGCACGCGCCGCGTCGGCTGTCCCCTTACCGCCACATCTGGGCACGCGCCGCATCGGCTGTCCCCATACCGCCACATCTGGGCACGCGCCGCGTCGGCTGTCCCCATACCGCCACATCTGGGCACGCGCCACACCGGTCGTCCCTGGTCCGTCACAGCCGGCCAAGTGGCAGCTCTAGGTGTTCGTGCCATCGCCGCCAACAACAAACACTCCGCAATGGAGACAAATATGCAGCCATCGGGTCTGGGCGGCCATCCCGTGCATGCAGCCATGGGCTCCGTCCCTGAGACTAGTGATACGAGGGAACTCACGGGCTGCGATGCTGAACACTAAAGCCTAGGCGACACATGAGAGCAATGTAGCGAGCAATTCGCCCCCGCCCCCACCTCTTAAAGTACTCCTGGGTGACGCAGCCCGTGCATGTAATTGCTAGCCTTGCCTGACATTCCTAACCCTTAGTTACAATGCTCAATGCCACAACAGCCGCCCTGCCCCGTCAACCACAGCTGTCCTGTCCCGTCAACTACAGCCACCCTGTCCCGTCAACCGCCTCCGCCCTGTACCGTCGACCATAGCCGCCCTGTCCTGTCGACCACAGCCGCCCTGTCCCGTCGACCACAGCCGCCCTGTCCCGTCGACCACAGCCGCCCTGTACCGTCGACCACATCCGCCCTGTCCCGTCGACCACAGCTGCCCTGTCCCGTCGACCACAGCCGCCCCGTCCTGTCGACCACATCCGCCCTGTCCTGTCGACCACAGCCGCCCTGTCCCGTCAACCACAGCCGCCCTGTCCCGTCGACCACAGCCGCCCTGTACCGTCGACCACATCCGCTCACGTCGCCTCAAATTTAGCTGCCCCTGCGTCACTAGACACTGTTGCTCGTGGTACGGCAACGCTAGATTCCGCTAAGCCTAGCCGTTCCTGACCCACAAAACGCAGCCGTTACTGTGCTGTCTGCATGCTGCATCACTGCTAGATGCCATAGTCGACCTCAGAGAAGACGGTATAGCCAATAACTGTCCGATTTTACGAGATTTGTATCCAGATGTAGTGCATGTAATCTGCAGCGTGCTGTGGGTTAAGGGTCAAGTCACCGAAACAAATTAACGATCAGGCTTCCGTTATTTCTGTCACGAACACCTCTAGTCGACCACAGACATGCCGCAACTTATGAATACCGACGCCAGCCGTACCGCAATGTATTAGTATCGCCAACGGACGTACCGCAATGTAGGAGTATTGCCGACGGACGTACCGCAATGTATGAGTACCGTCAACAGACATACCACCGCCAGACGTACCGCAATGTATGAGTACCGTCAACAGACATACCACCGCCAGACGTACCGCAATGTATGAGTACCGCTAACGGACGTACCGCCGCCAGACGTACCGCAATGTATGAGTACCGTCAACAGACATACCACCGCCAGACGTACAACAATGTACCGCAACGTACCAGACGTATCACAGCCAAACATGGCGTCACACTTGGCCACTTCAAGCCCATGCATACGGTGGACTGAGCAGGTATAAACAACAACCCAGCACAAATAGACGTGCCGACCTGTATGTGGATTATGTGGACACGTGTACCGCCCCGGTGTGGAATTTGTTGGCAAATGGAATTTGTTGGTGTAGGTATCTGCTCGGATGGACATGGGCCAACCGTCGCCCCAAGACACGTTTTAGGAGCGCATCGACCGCAATAGTCATGCAGCGCCCGTAGCATCGTTAGTCATGCCGAGCTGCTCAAGTGGAGACAGACAATGAATGGCGTTGCGGATCCGTCGGTTTGTTAGTTATTTGAGTTAAAGGACACCTCAACCAAAGCATGATCATTTAGCGCTTGTAACTTTCAGTTCAACGTTTGTTATGATGATGAATCGATGTTCGGGGCGCCGGCGCAGCACATCCACCGGCCAGTACCCATGTTACCACCCACTGGTACGTGCTTAATACCGTCGTCGCCGAGTTGATCGCGCGGATCTGGTATGGTACGGTCATTGCTTGCAACCGAGATCGTATGATCATTGCCCGACATCCAACCAAGGCGGTACTCATTACCAATAGCGATGCCAGTCGGTAATCATTACCAATCAGCGATAACGGGCGGTAATCTTCACCAAGCAGTGATACCAGGTGGTAATCATGACCAAGCACAGAGTCTTGGTGACAGCCATTACACAACATCTAGACTAGGCGATGATGCTCACGAAGTGAAGTCTGGGTGGCAATCATTACCCAGCAATCAGACCAGGCGGCAATTCCTAAGAAGCACAGAGTCTGAGCGGTGATCACTATTCTCCACTTGTGCTGGATGACAAGCATTGCACAACACCTTGATCGAGTTGTATTCATCACCAGGGCCGGGACTGACGGCAAGCACCACCCAACACGAGGCGGCAGCTCTGCGCCGCGTGTTGCGGCCATACTTGGACTCTGTTGGTATTTTAGCCACTTCGTGGCAAATGCCGCGTAATCACGGCCGCCACATCATGACTTTGAATTAATTGTTCATTTTTGCTTTTGCCACGTGCTTTCCACGCGGATAGTCGACCTGCACTGCCACCAGCACACTACCAGAAGCCCTCCCCATCCATCATCAGCTGATTAGTCTGTCCCAGTCGGCCTCGGTCAGCTCCAGAAGCTTCAAAAGGTTCCAGTCAGCCTCAGCCGGTCTCGGCTACTCACAGCCGATCACAGTCTACTTCAGACGGGTTCCACCCAACCTCAGCCGATCAGTCTACCTCAGACGGTTCCAGTAAACATCAGCCGATCAGTCTACCTCAGACGATTCCAGCCAACCTCAGCCGATCACAGTCTACTTCAGACGGTTCCACCAAACCTCAGCCGATCACAGTCTACTTCAGATGGTTCCAGTAAACCTCAGCCGATCAGTCTACTTCAGATGGTTCCAGCCAACCTCAGCCGATCAGTCCACCTCAGACGGTTCCAGTAAACCTCAGCCGATTTCGGCCAACCCCTGCTGGTATCCACCAACCTCGGTTGGTTTCACCCGCAGCGGCACCTCGGCAGATACCACCTGACGCTGGCACAACCACATGTCTGATGAGCATGGTCGACCCAAATCACGAGCCAAAGCAGTTTTCCACTACACTACCCCAGTACACACATCAGACAAATGGGAGCTGTGAAATAACGACCATGGAATAGGTGACAAAATATAATTAAAGCGTATATGGGTTGTTAAATTCGGTGAAGAGAAGAAATGGTTGGAAATGTCATGTAATATCTTGCCAATGAAATGTTCGCCAGTTGATCCGAAATCTCACCGGTACTGTAAGAATATTGGACATTGATTATTGTTTTGACTACAAAAAAGCGAGCGTAAGTGGTACCGGTTAGCGAAAGATAGTTCAATTATTCAACGGCTACAATAAACGGCGTCTGCTAGGCCAGGTTGCTGTGGGTGACGTGTATCCAAGGCTAGGTTACTGTGGGCGGCACGTCTACCACGTGGAATCGTTCATCCAGTTGGGGATGTCGCATCGTTCTCCGCAGTCCGTCTGGGAGCGTTCCCCACGGTGGAGTCGCCCACACCATCTGCCTTGCAAATCACCAAGGACGACCGGCGGCGGCCGTTTGTCATCGGGCGTGAGCCGCTACCACGCCACCGGAACTCCGCCACAACTCCGCCACAACTCAGCCGCAACTCCGCCACAACTCCGCCACAACTCCGCCACAACTCCGCCACAACTCCGCCGCAACTCCGCCACAACTCCGCCGCAACTCCGCCGCAACTCCGCCACAACTCCGCCACAACTCCGCCGCAACTCCGCCACAACTCCGCCGCAACTCCGCCGACACCAGACTGCCGTGTATTTCCAGTGAGCGCGAATACCACAGGGCAGCCGGCGGACGAGAGGTCGCATCTGGCCGACGCAGCAGCCGTTCGCAGCCACTCCAACACCCACCACATGCACTGTATCACGGACGGCGGCGGCGGCGCGCGGCTACCGATGCAGCAGACTCGACGTCCAGCCCCGCTTGATTAGCGTGCTCCTACTCTCCTCCTCGGCGCGGTGCCTCTGCATGGCCTCCTCCTGTTCCTGTGGTGATACGGTGCTGTCGTCAGACGCACGCCGCACGCCTCGTCTCAGTCTCAGAGGCGGTTGATCTCGTGTCAGAACATTGCCGTCCCACGCCTCGTCTCGTCTCGTCTCAGTATCAGAGACGGCACGGCTTGTGTCAGAGCATGTCTCGTGTCCATCACTCTCTTTCACATGACTTGCAGGCGGCTGATAAGTGTACACAGGCACCAAACGCGTTGGGGAAATGAACGCCTACTAATTTTCGAACCAAGGCTCCCAAGTTTGACCCAATACATTGTTTTATCAGAGTTGGATCAACGACAGAACCAGGGTAGATGGAACACGCTTGGTTGCTTAAACCAGCTGAGGTATTTCAAAGTCACGCAGTTTTATACAACAATGCGACAAAACACTTCATGTGTACATGACGGAATTGTGCGAGCGTGCAAGCGTGTGTGTGTGCGTGTATGCGCGTGTGCGAATGTGTGTGTGTGTCTGGAGTAGCATGTGTGCATGTGTTTGTGTATGTGCCTGTGCTGTGTTATGCATGTATATGTATGCATTGGTTGTATGTGTCCGCGTGATATTAATAACACAAGTATATCGTACCTGCGTATATCCTTCGGCACAAAGGACATACTCAGCAACTACATTTCAAGCTTTGAATTTGGAGCTCTACTCATGGAGAGAAAGAGTAACCAGCCCATCTCGGGGAGGGTCATCTTATGCCCTCCTAAGGTGTTCTGCGGACAATGCAAAAAGGCGTACGGTAGCTTGCTAAAATTCGGCACACATATTCCCGCAACAATTCGGCATGTTGTGTGAAAATGTTGAGGTTAGATAATCTACGGTCAATTAGTTATTTAAGGTCAAGTGAGGTCACCTTAAAAAGGTTCAAACAGTCATCAAACGTTAATCGATAAGGATGTTTGAATGAAACATTGATTCAAAATTTGCTGATATTTAGGGATATAACAAAACACACCAACGGAAGCTTCTATTTTTTCAGCTTTTGATGACATTAGTCTTCCATCTTTGCTTATTGGAGCTAAAATGAAGAGTATGGCTACATTTTTTTTTAAACTTTGTGAGGGCAAGCTGACTTAAAGCAACGTTTCGCGGTCCGCTCCATCCATTAAAAAAACAAAATTAAAGCAAGTACAAACTGGAATTTATTGTTTCACGAAAAACTTACAGGTTTATTTTTGTGTGGGCAAAAATGTTTGTAGTATGCCCGATTTCGTCTTCCTTTTCTGACTCCAAATAATTTTGTTTTAAAAATCTCCCCAAAACGAAACCCCAAAGCCAAAAACATCTTGCCAGACATGACCCCATAACCCCCTGGTGACATCACTTTTTGGATCATTCAAATTTTGCGGGTGGTTTCGGACCCTAATTGGCAACCGCTTTCCGATAACACCAATTTAGTTTTTGGGCAACGCTTCGTTTGAAAATTTGATGGGTACAAAATTCCCCACCCTCCAGACAAACAAACAGCACAGACAGACGCCCAGTAGCGAGGGGACCTCTGCCTGAAATGTACCCGTAACCATTAAAGGGGGCAGCACCGTCACTACGCCGGCGCGCTGCACCCCGGCGCTGTCGTGGTCACCTGCAGCCGGCGCTGATTCTCGCGGAATGCCTCGAGCGGATCGTCGAACTGACGGTAGAAGTCCATCACCTCTCTGATGTCGGACACGCCAGACGTGGCCACGGCTGTGGGCGTCACCGCCATCGGTCACACTAACGCGCAGACCCGTCGATCAGAATATTTGTAACCTGTGCTCATGAAAACGGACTCCCAGAATGCGCTCAAAGCCGAATCTATAATGAACGAGTACTTCCTTGACAAGCGAGCCAGATAGTCTCTCACATGGCTCGCAAAGGACGGGGAGGGGTGCCCCCTCCAAAGACCCCGGAAATTATTCAAACGGCCTCAGTGATATCGGTTCAGCATAAACTCCATGACCCCAGGTCAACGCCTTCAGTACCAAATGAGGTCGAGCTCGGCCGCCACACCATGCCGCTGCTCCACTGCGCTGACGAAGCCTTTGTGACCTCGAACGTTCGGCGGCCGGACGGAGTGTGATATATGGGGAGTAGTGGGTCATAAGTACACTGACAATGTCACCACTGCTCCCTAGTCCACAGTATCCTTCCATTAATCCCCACCGGACTGCCCCGCTCCTATCATGGTCCTCCCACCTCCTGGCCCTGACAGAGTCTGTCTGGCCAAACACAGTCTTCCTGACGACAACACACGGTGTTCCTTACGACACGATCCTGTCCCTGCCTTCTGATACTATCACCGCCTCTAATCGCGCCACTACGCCTCCCCTTCCATCCGCCTCCCGGCAGATGCTGACCTTTGAGCAGCATGGCCAAGTCTACGAGACTGCGGTCGTCGTCGTTGCCACTCCACTTTTTCAGCTTGAGCTGGTTCCGTGGGTTGAGCTGAACAGATCGCTCGTCCCAATCAACCATGATTACCTAAGGAGGGAGAAGCGTCTGCCAGCTGTTGTACGTCTCCGACATGGGTACCACGATTAATACGGAGGGAGAGACGTCAGTCAGCTGTTGTACGTCTCCGACATGGGTACCACGATTAATACGGAGGGAGAAGCGTCAGTCAGCTGTTGTATATCTCCGACATGGGTACCACGATTAATACGGAGGGAGAAGCGTCAGTCAGCTGTTGTACGTCTCCGACATGGGTACCACGATTAATACGGAGGGAGAAGCGTCAGTCAGCTGTTGTATATCTCCGACATGGGTACCACGATTAATACGGAGGGAGAAGCGTCTGCCAGCTGTTGTATATCTCCGACATGGGTACCACGATTAATACGGAGGGAGAAGCGTCAGTCAGCTGTTGTACGTCTCCGACATGGGTACCACGATTAATACGGAGGGAGAAGCGTCAGTCAGCTGTTGTATATCTCCGACATGGGTACCACGATTAATACGGAGGGAGAAGCGTCAGTAAGCTGTTGTATATCTCCGACATGGGCACTATGATTACCTACGGAGGGAAAATGGTCCGTCAGCTGTAGTGCATCTCGTAGTCTTTTTTTTTTGATGAGGACATAGAAATATGGATAAGGATAAGGATATAGATAATAGATAAGGATATAGAAAATTCGTTGTAATTATAAGATAAGCGTAGACCCATGGAGAACTGGAACAATGGCTTACCAATGCACATGTAAAGAGAGTTAAGACTCTATCTGGGGCTTAGGATTCCTGATACGACGAATGATATCCCAACTCTTTCAGGCCCATGTTAAGAAAACTGAGAAGACTAAACAGGCATCCTACCTTATCAAGATCCCTGTTAAGACAGTTGAGATCCTTGACGTGGTGACTGTTGACGTAGCGGGTCGAGTCCTTGAAGAGCCGGTACATGACGTACCCCCGCGGGTCCAGCGCGTCCACGATCGGAGATGCGGTCTGCCAATGGGGAGTCGGTGTCAGCGCGGCTTCATACCCACGCGCCGAACCTGCGAACACTTCGTACACACGCTGTACACACTAGCACACCTACGTACTGAACCTACACACACTCCACACACACTATCACACCCACATACCGAACCTGCAAACACTTCATGTACGCACCATACACACTATCACATCCACGTCTGGACCTGCAACCACTCCATATAAACACCATACACACCCCCAATGACACCAGCCCAAGCTATCAGGCATAGAGATACAAACCACCGCACCATGCAAACCATACAGATACAAACCACCACACCATACAAACCATACAGGTACAAACCACTGCACCACACAAACCATACAAATACAAACTACCGCACCATACAAACCATACAGATACAAACCACCACACCATGCAAACCATACAGATACAAACCACCACACCATACAAACCATACAGGTACAAACCACTGCACCATACAAACCATACAAATACAAACCACCGCACCATACAAACCATACAGATACAAACCATACAGAATCACCAGTTCTCACCACCACAGACCGGACAGTAGCACCAGTTCTCACCACCACAGAACAGACAGTAGCACCAGTTCTCACCACCACAGACCGGACAGTAGCACCAGTTCTCACCACCACAGACCGGACAGTAGCACCAGTTCTCACCACCACAGACCGGACAGTAGCACTAATTCTCACCACCACACACCGGACAGTAGCACCAGTTCTCACCACCACACACCGGACAGTAGCACCAGTTCTCACCACCACAGACCGGACAGTAGCATTAGTTCTCACCACCATAGACCAGACAGCACAGCACCAGTTCTCACCACCACAGACCGGACAGTAGCATTAGTTCTCACCACCATAGACCAGACAGCACAGCACCAGTTCTCACCACCACAGACCGGACAGTAGCACCAGTTCTCACCACCACAGACCAGACAGTAGCACCAGTTCTCACCACCACAGACCGGACAGTAGCACCAGTTCTCACCACCACAGACCGGACAGTAGCACCAGTTCTCACCACCACAGACCGGACAGTAGCACTAGTTCTCACCACCACACACCGGACAGTAGCACCAGTTCTCACCACCACACACCGGACAGTAGCACCAGTTCTCACCACCACAGACCGGACAGTAGCATTAGTTCTCACCACCATAGACCAGACAGCACAGCACCAGTTCTCACCACCACAGACCGGACAGTAGCACCAGTTCTCACCACCACAGACCGGACAGTAGCACCAGTTCTCACCACCACAGACCGGACAGTAGCATTAGTTCTCACCACCATAGACCGGACAGTAGCACCAGTTCTCACCACCACAGACCGGACAGTAGCATTAGTTCTCACCACCATAGACCAGACAGCACAGCACCAGTTCTCGCCACGATCAGACAGCAGCGCCAGTCCACGCCACAATCTCACAGCAGCATCAGTAATCACCACAGACCAGACATCATCAGTCAACATCACCACTGACCAGATGGCAGCACCAGTCATCATCACCACAGACCAGACCGCAGCACCAATCTTTGTTTGCTCGGTTGGTTATTGGTTTTACGACAAAGCGACCGTTAAGTCATGTAGCGTCGCCAATCTCTCACGCCGATTGGTCGCGGGCGAAGAGCAACGACCGGTGAGACTCGAACCCACAACCTTTCGACTGTGAGACGAGCAACTTATCCCTAGACTACTCGTCCCCTCTTTGTTTGCTTGTTTATGGGGTGGTTCACGACGCATTTTATGCACATTCACGGCGAATGGCGCCGCCCATACTGCAGCAGTGTTGGAAATCTGACATTTGTTGGTGTCATGCATACCAATACATTATGCACTCCAGGATTGTGACTAGACTAAATGAAATATTTTGTACTCCAGAAGGGAAAACGAGGAACAACACTGTTTGGTCGAGTACTACTACTCAAAGTCCATACCTGAAAACAACTAGCAGTTTCAGCGACCCCCACACGCCAACAAGTCAACGTCGCAATACAAAGCATACCACACATGCTCATGGGTGTTGCGCTAAAAACTACGCGCAACTGGTGGCACTCATGTGTGAAGACGCTATATTTGTTTCAATATAGTCAATACTTAATTAAATATTTATTCAATATTGATTCAATATTTATCAATATTTATTCTTATATATGATATATTTAGATTGATCAATATATATTTAATATTAATTTTTAGATACTTGCGCGGGAGTGCCCGCCAACAAGTACCATAAATCCCTAGTTGGCAAATCGGGGGGTACTTGGTATCGCCGGAGTAAATACTTGAAGCCTTGCATGGCCATTAGGCCGTGTTGAATGTGCAATCGAAGGTCATTTTTTTAAAGAGACAACTTTTTTAGACACTATGAGCCCATTCAATGCAAGAAAATCACTTCAAATTTACGAAAATCTTCCCAGGAGCAAGCAAGTTCTCCGAGGCGATTACACCAACAAACCAATGACATTTATGCACTTATGCATGACTGACAAATAATTTTTGTTGTAAATGTGTGCGAAGATAAATCATGTGCCTTGAAATATAACTGCATTTGGGGTTCATCAGTGTCTGTGATAGGTACGTAATACTTCAAAATTTACTCCGAGCTATCACCTGTCCACACCCGTGATCAGCTGTACTTCTAGTACTGGGCAAGCGTATCTGACCAGCTCTATTTAACACCGCCATCCCTCCCAGGGTAAGAAGCAGTGTTGCCAGAATCAGAGGTTTCCCTGAAATCTAGAGGTTTTGGCAATCCAGTTCAGGGAAAATTTTGAAGTCAGAGGTTTTTCGTTTCTAGAGGGAAATCTAGAGGTTTTAAAGCACAGCACATAGAAATGAATTTGTACTGATAATTTGTACTGATATATGTATTTATTTCATTTAGTAATTGTCATTTAATTTTCATGTTTTTTTTTGTTGCTTTTCTTTTATTCACTTGTACTCACAAATATATCGCCCATGCAGAGCCGGGGAGAGGGGGAAGATCACGACCCCCTGAAAGAAGAAAATTTCACATGCCTATGGTATGGCATTAAAAGAATACCCCAAAATAGCGTTTTCCCCATCCCCCATCACCCAACCACACCAAACAATCTGCGGGGTGACGCTTCGTCGCTTATGGCCACACAAGCGGGCTCCTGAATGCGTCACGCCTCACATACCTATCTGTGATAACTACTGACTAAAATCGTGAACAGGACAGTGGAAGAATATGAGAGCGCCTGAATATCTGAGCCACCTTATTTATCACATACGAGCCAGGTATGTGTCCTTTTATTCTTTATGTACGTATGAATCGGATGGGGAATGCACCCCGCTCCCCGGTCACGCATTTTTTTTTAGTATCCTTAGCATGGGTTTGTATACCCCAGTTACGCTCGGTCCAACCCCCACCCCACCCCTCCATGCAAAACATAATTTATGGACGGCCGTTAAGGGGTGGATCCAGGAATTCCCCCAGTGGGGTAGGTGGCAGAATGTTAGCTGTCGAACAACGTTCCTGCTTGGCGCAGTTTTAGTGCCTTTTGCGCGCCCCTGAGCAGCACCCTGCCCCCCCCCCATGTATTCGCACCTGAATATCTCGACCCGGCTGCGGAAAAAATACGATCTCTAACGAACAGAATGTTCAGAGGGAATTCTAGAGGGTTTTTGAAAACATCAGAGGTTTCTAAAGGTTTTGGATACCAAATCTGAAGGTTTTTCATCACGACTGTCTGGCAACAGTGGTTAGAAGCGGTTGGCGCCAGTGCCAGCTTCTGGGTGCGACCTGGGCCGCGACATCGACCAGCAGGTGAGACCGGTGGAATTTTCCCAATAAGTCCCGATCCAGGTGGGCGTAGATGACACGACTCCAAATGGCATACTGACATGGGGTCAGGAATGAAGAACCACAGATGGTCTCAACCGATGAACATTATCAATTAAATTTAACCCACCCGTCTCAGATGGTCTTCAATCGCCCCCTCATGTTTTCGCGGACAGTGAACGAAATGCGTGAGGCGGCGCGCCAAAATTTGGCATACCTTTCCCCACATCAATTTGGTATGCTGTTTCAAAATTTTGAATAAAGCCATCTAGGGTCAATGAGTTAGTTAGGGTCAAGTGAGGTCACTTCCAAGAAAGTTCAACCAGTCCTCACACTTTAACGGACACATATTTTAACGAAACTTCCAGCGTATGCTTATCCTTAGGGATGCAACACAACTTACCAAAGGAATGTTTTTTCTTCCATTTTTGACTACTTATTAATTTTAAATCTCTGCTTATTAGAGTTAAAATTGAAGATTCTGTCTAAAGTAAGCATTTTGTATGAGAGCAAGTAGACTTCCAACAATGTTTATCGGTCTGCTCTACCCATTAGAAAACTTGGAAACTCAATTTTGAAATATCAACAAAATTTTTCCTTTTTGGAGTGAAATTGTATGGCCCTGGTTGATTTCGCTGTCCTTTTCTGATGCCAATTTTTTCAATTTTGTATTGTACTCCAGCTCAAAATTTTATACTTCAGCTAAAACATTTTGTACTCCACTGCCAAGAAAAAAAAATATGGAAGTCCTACACTGTACTGCAGTGTTAAATTATTCGTAAAATAAGGTTGAATTTACCACTTTCTGAACACTCAATCGACATCATGCTCCAAGAAGTATCAACATCTTGCTCCTTGATGCGTGGTTATTAAGTATTAGTGTCTCCTTTCTTACATTACCTCGCTTTTTAAGTAGCATGATCATGCTCTTGATAAGGGATGGTGGTACGCGAATATTCCCCAATGCAATTCCAGGTAATAGGATTATTCATAATGCGATGTGGCATAAATCACCAGTGTATATATTATTTTGTATTGCTATCTCGAATATAGCTCTTCCTAACATTTTAATATCAGAACAACTGATGAAGGTACAAACATTGGCTCAAATTTAAGTCTCAGACATCAAAGGCTCTTGAAATGAGACTGATTCCATGATAAATTTCGACATCCTTCTGTGCTCGTTTCGACATCTCACACCTAACGAAAAACCAATATTTTAACACCGCCATACTGTTTTGCCGGTGGGCCGTGAATTGAGAAATGTCCGGAGCGGCGCGAGTGTCGAACCCGGGACCTTTGGTACCCAGAGCCCAACACCTTAACCACTCGGCCATCCCCGCCCCAGCACCAGTCTTTACCATCGCAGGCCAGATAGCATCACCAGTGCACACCACCACCAGCCGAATATGACAGCTCGATCGGAAGATCGAGGACCAGCCGACATATGGTATGTTCGCGAACAATGTACAAATGGAAGATCTCCAGAAACACGAGAAGCGCATGTCTTTGGAGATGGTACCCACTGCTACGTGACTTGTGCCCTTGGGAGTGAACGTGCCACGTCGGTCGCCGTCCGGCACCGCTCACAGCTGGTGCGCCTCCCCGCCCTTCCCATTCAAGATGATGTAAGGAGGCTTACATTTGTCGGCACCATAATATCTTTCCTACCGAACAGGCCGCCAGACATCCAGTCAGATTCTGGCAGTCCTACTCGTCCCGTACAAACACTTGCCCGGAAAGCGCCCGCGTGTGGCGCCGGCGCCTACATCAACGCGGCGTTTCCGTCAACAAGCGGCACATGCGAATGGCGCCGACGCCCAAGATCAAACGGGCGGCCCGACAACAACAGACGGCGAGCGCAAATAACGGGTCGGCCCCGCGAATAGCTGGCTGCAAACACCATCTGGACCCCCCGGAAGAAGGGACATCGGCCCGTGAGGTCGGTGCCCTGACCTAGATCCGTCACCACCCAAAATCTAGAACGCCATGCAGGCCCCAGGCGGCAAAGCCAACGGCACATTCCACCAATGAAAAGCGCGAGCTCTCTCCGAAGCCCTGGGAGTGGGCTACAGAAAAAAGAGGCGTGGCTACGGAAAATGGCTACAAAAAGGGCTACAGAAGAACGTGCTGGGAGATCTCTCCGGAAGGACTCAGAGTGTCCGAGGCGGTCGAGAAGATCGAGACAACGACGCACCCAAACCACCGGCAAAATGTGAGTGTAGCCGATCGACGCCTCCCCTCCATCTTCTGGCTGTCCTATGGCGCCCTTACTTCGCGAAAACCGTCCGGGCTCTCCCCGCCCGGCGCCGTCGCCCCATCCCACGAGGGTACCACCAGGCCATTCATTGGGTGATTAACCGGGGAGGGATGTGCGAACGGACTAGTGGGGTAACTTCGCACGTCTACTATAGAAGGGTAGGGTAGGTACACATGTAGGAGGGGGGGGTGGATAGAGAATGCGTGTGACGGGACTGCGCTCCGACCCTGTTGTCAAACCGTGTAAAGATATGTAAATATACTACCCTGCGTGATGGAAATGTTTAAGTGACCGGTCGGCACAGGGAACGATTGCCAAGCTGTCGACGAGCATAGCTTGGGCTGACGAGCGGGAATATTTGCCCAAAACCGGATCCCAGTATCCGTCATTGTCAGGTCCCCGGACACAGGTGGGCCTTGAAAAGGGCTGTCTCCCGTTCCGTATGCCATTCGCTGAGAACGCGTTTGTGCAATATCCGTCATTGTCAGGTCCCCGGACACGGGTGGGCCTTGAAAAGGGCTATCTTCCGTTCCGTATGCCATTCGCTGAGAACGCGTTTGTGCACTATCCGTCATTATCAGGTCCCCGGACACGGGTGGGCCTTGAAAAGGACTCTCCCGTTCCGTATGCCATTCGCTGAGAACGCGTTTGTGCAATATCCGTCATTGTCAGGTCCCCGGACACGGGTGGACCTTGAAAAGGGCTATCTCCCGTTCCGTATGCCATTCGCTGAGAACGCGTTTGTGCAACATCCGTCATTGTCAGGTCCCCGGACACGGGTGGGCCTTGAAAAGGGCTATCTCTCGGTCCACTTTGCCACGTGTTGAAATATATGTGTGCAATATCCATGTCTCTCCCACTCTCCTCGTTCTAAGCATTCGACCCGCACCTTAACTGGAGCTAAATAAATGTTATTATAGCCTAACGTCTCACCGTGGTGCAAACCAATTCAAAATCCAGCAACTCTTGGGGCGCCCTCCAGCTACGCGTTGAGTGGCGAGACCTTCTGGATAAACAAGAGGGCATTGACGTCCAAGGCCAATGGCCGAGTCCGAGACCCTCCTTGGGGACCAGCAGCAATGGATGACGTCAGAACTACGACCCACTTCAAACGGTGCCCGCGTAGTAAATATCTCAGCGACCAGGTCCGAGGAGGGGAGGATATTTACGTCCAGAATTGAAATGGCGGCCGTGCCGCGGGTGATGAGGGGTGCGCGCGCTCTGACCGGGTCATCAGCAGCCGACCCGTAGACGGAGATCGTACCATGAGTACTTCCTGACAAGGTGGAATTATTTACACAATTATGCTTGGATATGTGCATGATATCAATTTGTACTATTAAGTAAATTTATAAGCGAGGCAGCCGACCTGCGAGCCGTCCTCCTATGGACAGAACGTTTCCGGGCGATGATGGAGACTGTTGAAGCCAGTTAAATTGCCTAGAATATTATTGCTGTTATATATATATATGACGCGCGTTTGGCTAAGGCCTGATTGCCAGAGGGTGCGATAAACGGACACTTCGGGGGTATTAGTTCACCTGCTCTGGATCTTTGACCGCAAAATCACGCTGGCCTCTGCGATCCAGAGGTGCAGGTGAGGTGGCGAACATGGTATGCATGTGGGAGGGGCCGATAAAGGGGCCACCACATTGGGTTCGCCGGAAGTCTGGCGCCGGAATATAGGGTATAGGCAAAACATGGTGGTTTACTTGTTCGGCCCGGTAATACCATCAAAATTAGAGCATTGGTCTGTCGATCTACGTGTTTGTGTACCGCTGAAGGGGGGGGGTCGGGAGCTAAATTTGGGGACCAAACAATTAATTAATTAATAAGGAGAGCATGAATGGGGCGAGCGAATGTGAAGTGAATGAGGGGAATGAACGTCAGTAGGTAGATTTAAGGATCAGCGGAAGCCGCTTGGGGCTCAACACAGGCACCTATTTCGTGCAGAACATTGCACAAAATTATACTAATACTAGCGTCCAAAAAGTCCCAACACGGACATGTCATTCAAACCAATGACAAATTGAATTGTCATCAATACTCTCATGCAACGTATTCATTATAATCTGGCTAAAGACTGTCACTTACCTATATGGTGTTCCCAAAACTTTGACCTCGCACATATATAAATTCGTGTTAGGGACGGCAACTCAAACCAACATCACGACGGCTGGGGTCTGGGGATGTGTGGTGGAATTGGCGGTGAAAAACAACATGATACACCTCTGACATAGGCACAATGAACAAAGGAGTGAGTTAGGTCAAGCCACCAATAAGTCAGTTCAGGTAGTTCAACGAGTTCAAACAGTTCCATTCGAGTTTGGGCTGCATCCAAAATACATTGACACACCCATTCCAGTTTCGGTTTAGTTTAGGCTGCATCAGAATACATTGTACACACCCACTTCGCAGTTGCAGTTCCCGTTCAATTCGAGGTTAGGCATCATCAAGGACACATTGTACACACCCACTCCAGTTCCAGTTTAATTTAGGTTAGGCAAAATCTAAAACACATTTCACACACCCACACCCCACACACCCCACCGACGGCAGAGCCGCCACCCCTACAATGCGCACCAGTGTAAAATAATTGACCATGTGACCTGGAAATTCACAGTTAATGAAATTGTGCTATTTCATCCTTATCTTAGGTTTTTACCATTTTACCACATGTGTGGGCAGCCATTATACACACTACTGCTAAAAATGTAAAATGCATGTGACTGAAGTGAAAGGCATTCTGATATTTTAATCCTTAAGTGGCGATCCTTTATTTTCTTCCAATCTTTCACTATTCCAAAGCAACTTCTTTCTTCATCCACACAGTTAATGGTTAAGTAATTTTAGGACACTCATGCGCACAGCCTTTAATGCATCCATCTCATCTCTACGTGTCAGCATACGTGATGCCTGAAGAGGAGCTGCAGGATGCCTAAGAAAAAGTTGTGCTGCTCTTCTGGTTCCACGCCAAGGATGGTTATCTTGCATCCTAACTGCGCTCTTTCTCGTCCGGTTATGCCAAGGCTATAGAACACCAGGTAGAATTCTCCGCTTCCCAAAAAGGGAGACGCTTGAGAGCACCATAAATTCTATAAACTTGAGCTAACCAATCAGCGTTTGAGGACCTCCGCCGATCGTGGCGATAGTATAGGCAGGAGGACAAATCTTGTCAAAGGTATTATCCATATAATATTCAATTGTTCGTGCTAATTTTCTACAGCTGCATTCTTGCTACTTTAATCTTGATCTTTAATACTACTTTATCACAATGTCACCGCTGATAGAGGAAAAAATTGGTATTTGTGTAGATATCACCGTTTTTGCCGCACTAAAGACAAAATGTGCTTGTTTAGACTGAGGTCGTCAGACGCTGATTGGTCGCCTCAAGCGTCTCCTTTTTTTATTGGACTACAATGCTGGAGCTTACCCTCCTGGGTTATGCCACGCTTGTTTGCCCATAAAAAAGTTAAACCTGCATCGACACGTACATTTACCCCGGCTGATCCACTTCCTTGAAGCTTTGCAAGTAAACGAATCCATGAAACATAAAATAACATCACTGATGAAAAAGAAATACCCATATTAGTATGCATCATTGCTGACATACTTGCCCGTAACCACTAAAAAAGCAATGGTCAACCAGCACATTCCCAAATGCTGGGATACATTTAGCTTAAACAGGCTAAATTAAAGGCTATGTTGCGCTCGCCCAACAATAGAAAAGTAGCGCTGTTCTCGAAACAACTTAATTCAAGATAAATTAAACAATCGAACTGAAGTGAGTCACGTTGTGCACACTAGTTCTAGCAACGAATAACTTTGCTTATTTAGTTGTGCACGAAACGCTATATACTGTCGCCACTTCACAAAAGAATGGTCGGAATTATACATTTTGAATAATTTGCATCAATTGAAACTACCAGAGATCATGCCATGACACGGCAGCATGAACTAGGTTGGCTAAAAGCATGCGGCGGCATGTACGTTTGAGCCTTGGCATTCTCCAGTACCGCTGACTCGCTCTTCTCAATCTCCTGGTGCGCCACGCTAACGGCAGGAGGGGAGGGACTTCAGGAAGCCTCCACTGACGTGGGATGTGGCTACTCAGAAATAGAGAACGGCACTCACGAATCCCTGCTCGGCTGTGTAGATGACCACCTCGAACAGCGGCGGCCCGATCTGCTGCAGGAAGAAGTCGATGCCGGGTCGCTTCTTGAAGCGCCAGCCGGTCTTGTAGGTCCAGTCGGGGTGCACCAGCACGCCCGTCATCTCCAGCACCAGTGTGTAGGGCGGCTGCAAGTAGGGGTACTGGACGGGGTCGGGCAGCAGCAGGTCCCGAGACGGATCTTTGATCATCTGTCGAAAGAGACAGCATGCAGCTCACCGAATGCACCGCCCGCAAAAAGCTTAGTGTGAGCCGAGGCTGGATAGTAGGAGCACCCAGATCCAGGACATGGGCGCGGGTTGGAAGTCTCCACGGCATAAATGTGAGCTGAGAGAGTAGCAGCATCCACATCCAAGACGGGTGGGGTTGGAAGTCTCCACGGCGCGAGTGTAAGCTAAAGCAGGAGAGTGGGATGGAAGTCTGGATAAGGACGACAGATGGAGGGTAGGGGTGCGAGGTGAAGGTGAGAGGCTGCAGGTACCTTCTTCCTATACGTTTATACATCCACTGAAGGACTCTCCAATACATCACCAGGCAGCCCATTCCATTGATAACCATTTGACTGAAAACTTGTTTGTTGGTAACTGTCCTGCACATTGTCTTGTCCAGCATGAATTGACGATCCCCACGCAATGCCCTAAATGCCATCCCACATCGCACACGCAAGGATACGCCACCAGCAGGAACTTGAACTTGAGCACAGCAACCTGGAAGTGCACGTTAAATATACTGATGTCGGAAAGGTGGCGCAGAACTTGACCCATACCTTGTTATAGAGCTTGATTTCCCGCCACGTTCTGCTCAGGTACTGTGGAACAATAGAGAGCTGGGAGAACTCGTCCGGCATTACTTCACCGTCCGGGTCTTTAATAGGCGCCCCTGCGAAACACAGCACCAGTCCACGTCACTCCACTGTATGGGTTTAATTCCGTAGATGAATTAATTAATTAATTAATTAATCGAATTAAGGGAATTAGGAGTTATTGAATTAATTTAACTAATGCGATGAACGAAATTAATAGAATCAACGCAATGAACGGAATGAATGAAAAAAAAATGTCATAATACAATCGGTGGAGCGTAATATGAAGAACAGATAGTTGAAGATGATCAGTGTATGTCAAAAACAGTGTTAGCCTATGTCCAGATCTTTAGTCCAGATAGACTGACCAGATCTATAGCCGGCACCCCTGCCAAACACGGCACCAGAAAACGCTACGGGACTGTCCAGGTCTTTAGTCGCGGTCGCTGCCAAACACACCATCCATCGAAGTCGCAACATCGCCCAGGTTTTCGGTTCGCTTCCCTGTCCAGTTCAAATATTATTGATCGCAATCGGGGTCCGGGAATAAAACTGAAGCCATTCTGAGGAAAGTGAAACGGTTTTGATCCCCACAACTTGTCCGTTACATTGTTGTTGTTATTTGCGTTTAAGGGCCCTTCGACGAAAACGTGATCATTTAGCGCCCATGTGTCCGTTACATAAAAAACGCAACCGTTTCATCACGCGCCAGCCATGTCGAGCGCATTATCGGCACCCAGCCGGCACGCGACGGAACCGCGGAAGAACTGACCGAACGTGGCGATCGTCCACCCGCTAAAGCCGGCCACGGTGACGCCGAAGAAAGCGAACGTGTACTTCATCGCCTTCCAGGACGCCTCCCGCTTGCGTTGCTCCTCGCGCTCGTCGCCCGCCTTGTCGTCGGTGCGCGAGTCGTCGCCGGCGGCGGCCCGCTCTGCCTGCACCCGCTCGTGCAGCACGCGGGCGGCCAGGCCGGAGCCGGCGGCCGGCGGCGAGGTGAGCCCGGCCGGCGGCGAGGTGAGCCCGCCGGCCGGCGGCTTGACACCGTCGCCGGCGGCGCTAGAGTAGAGCGAGACGACGGTGGCCGGCAGCCAGAGTCGGCTGGCGGCCGGCCGCCGCTGCAGGGCACCTCCGGACGCGCGTCCGGCCGGCCGGCACGCGGCGGGCGTCCACAGCCGGCACGTCAAGCCGGCCGCCAGCTGCAGACAGCGCGACGACGACGACATGGCGCTGGTCACCGGCCAGCCGCGCGGCTGCCTCGAACGGCGAGCCAATAGTGGCCGACACGACTGGCGATGTGATGTTGATCTGGCGACGTGATTTCGATCTGCCGTGCGATCTGCTGTGCGATCTGCTGCGTGCCTAGTGCCTGTTCAGCAATCTTCCTCCTTGGATCAGAGTGGCCTGAAGAGCACAGACAACACTCTAAGATGATGAAGGATGTGGAAACAAACTTGCCACAATGATTGCAAGGACATGCATCAAGACAACTAGCAATCAAGACAATCCAGAGATGAGGCTGAGATATTGAATAATGAATGCATTGGGATTATAAAAGTAGTAGCACGAATGTAGCATTCTAGCATGATCAAGTGACAGACCATGGTTATTATCAAGCTGATGCTAACAAGCACACCAAGCAAAGGAACTCATTGTGTGCAAATCTAGCATCTCATCACCTGATTTATATTGGTATGTTTGAATACTATTATTACCTATACTGTTTTGAGGACAAAACAAATACTCGAAGGTAATACAAACTGATTTGAAGGTCTGACAGAATGCAGCTATATTGTATTCAACCATACAAAGTGTGATCAAGTGGTAACAATTGACCTGATCAAGCACTGGACAATGGATATTCAGCATCATTCTGGATTTGGGATCTGGAGAGGGGTGAACACATAAGCCCTTCTGCCACCTCGTGGACTGATCGACCAAATATTAGTCACTACACAGCTCCCTGGTCATGAGGATCAGCAGATGGATCACCACACCACTCCCTGGTCACAAGAGTCTCAGTAGGATCATCAGCAATATCTGGTGTGGCAGCTCAGTTTCTCACCCTAGCTATGATAAGCTCAGAGTGAAAATACACAGGGTAAATAATTTAAGAAGGTGAAGGTACATAAAAAGGAATCAATAATTATCCATGGATCTGGCCCTGGTGAAGGTCACGCAAAAGTAAAGGCAGCATTGCAGATAATCACGAGCAATGAGGTTGTCCTGATAGGTCGGATATTATCCGCACCAGTCTGAAAAGGACATTTATAGGGCTAATATATAGCTGATACTGACAAGATACAATTGTTTCAGAAAAGGTGCACAAGGTGGAACAACATGACAAGTTTGTAGAATTATATTTTATGGTAACTGCTGATGCTCTGTCTTTTAATAGAATGTTTATGTGTGTGCTGATCATGATGTGACCACTTCTTTCCTCTGCACATGCATCTTTTTCAGTTTTGAGGCAAGACGACACCCACAAAGTGGTTTACAGTTTGGTAATATATCATATGAAGTAAGGTGAAAATAGATAAAAATATGTAGCATAACCTAAGCTAACCTAGCCTAACCTTTCCATGCAAAAAATCAAACTATGTTTGAAATGGAAAAATTCCTAACATTTTTTTATAAACAAAAGTTTTCAAATGGAAAAAACATAGCCTAACCTAACCTATCTCAACCGTTTTTGAAGAAAAATTCGATCAGAACTAAAATATTTTTTAAAAACTCAACAAAACCCTAACCTAGCATAACTTAACACACGCCCTGAAGGGCCTCTGAAAATAACGCGCACTGGAGGGGGCGGATTCCGCCCCCCTCCCCTAAGGTCTCGGCTCCTATGAAGGCTAGAGCAACGAAATTCACAGGGTGGATGGGCACGAGAGTGAACTCTATTGTGTGGAAAGTTCATGACCTTAGGTCAATATCTTCAAGGTCAAATTAGGTCAAAATAGCAAAATTTTATGGTCTTGCATGGCTTGGCTTGTCATGGCTATGGTTCGATGTGGTTGTGTTTAAATACTCCAAAACTGGCATTGATGATGTTTTGGACATTACTAATGATGCAATACAGATGTCAGATCCGCCATTTGCCTTCAGGTCACCTATATAGGAGCACTTTATTAGGTCATTACCTGCTCCAGTTACCGGAACCGGGCTCCCATCCCGACTGCTCCGTTGGGCGGCTCGGCACAATCGGCTTCGCAAAGAAAGGAGTGAAATACATGAATAAAGTATGGAAACGCTTAGGCACACAATGACAAACAGTAGATTTCAGGATGTATAGGGAGTAACATGTGAAGTGACATCAATCGCATGACAGACATTTGCATTTATGACGCATTCCAGTTGACCAAGTTTGGTTCCATTAGCATATCAGGAACTTGACCTCGGCGACCTAACATGACTTTTAAATTATATAGCATAGTCGCTAGTGTTGTCAAGAACACCCCCCTATTGGTAATATACGGGAAGCGCATCAGCGCCGATTTTTGTGGTCTGGCGCTGCGAATTGCTTTTACTTTAACGGCCCCTAACTTGAAAATGTATCGGCCGGTTTTCATTTTTCTTGCTTTAAACAGTGCGCCGGCGATTTCTAAGCAGGAACGCGAAAAAGTTGGTGTATATCGGCCGGTACAATATGGAGTTATGTACGAAAAATCGGAAGGATTGGCGGATTTCGCCATATCCCCTCTAGGGCGTGTGTTAACCTGTTATGAACTTGACCTGACTTGACCTCGGTGACTTGACATGACTCTGTAACAATGTAGCATGACAATGTACATCAAACAAGTCGCTAGTTTTGAAAAGAACACTTCCTTTTTGCTAATATACGGGAAGCGCATCAGCGCCGATATTTGTGATCTGGCGCTGATAATTTTTTTTTCGTTTTAGCGACCACTAACTATAAAAATTTTCGGTCGATTTTCATTTTTCTTACTTCAAACAACGCGCCGGTCAATTATTGGCAGGTACACAACCAATGGCGTATATCGGCCGGTAAAATGTGGAGTTATCTACGAAAAACCGGATGGGTGGGCGGATTTCGCCCCCTCCCCCTCCAGTGCGCGTGTTAACCCAACTAAACCCCTTTATGCATCATGCAAGTAAAATGTGTGTAAAAATTGTTTCATGGCTACATTAAACTGCAATAATACTGACAATTTCTAGTTGCATTACATTCATAGGGGCCTAGCATACACACATGAGCTTCACAGATACAGGCACAGTAACATAGGAGATATACTACATTCCAACTAACTTTTTTGGTCCCCTTGAATGCCTACAAACAAGTGTTGTGCTTCTCCAGACTTTGTATGTCTTTAGTGACCCTTATTTGCATCCAAACAAAGTACTGTACACATCAGCCTTTCTCTGATATCAAAATTCACATACTGACAGTTAATGAAAAATAGTTGTTTCCATCAATTCCCATAACATGTATAGCTATTGCAGGATATGGGATAGTGAGAGAAGTAATCACCAAGTATTACCCCTCACACTTTCCTTATATCAACAGAGTATCTAAGTCACCTTCAGCTGACTGCCAGTCAGCTGTTGGTAACATCACTCAAAGTACAGATCAAAATATCAAGCTAGGTGCACTGAATGAACCATAGATATTTTGAAGGAGTTGATGCAGTGCTCTATCAGGGATGTCAGCAGGATACCCTAGCATACCCTAACCTAACCTAGCCTAGCCTAAGTTAATGCAACACTTCTGGGTTCATTCAGTGCACCCAGCTGAAGGTTTTTCTTGGTAAGATTTAATAATGTCACCAATGGCTGACCAATAGTGCTGACTGACTGCATACCAAAGCATGGTGCTTGTTTATATACAAACCATGAAATTGTTTGAATTAATAATGGGCTCCACTCTCAATGTTCATGTTGTTTTTCTTTAGTATTTATGCCTGCACATAGTAAGCTTACCACCTCCCTAAAATTCTGAGGGCAAAAACTGGGCTCCTGTATCTTTCTTCACTGGTTTTTGTGATAGTAAAGATAATTCTTACATCTGCAGAAACACATTTCTACCCAGATGGATATCATTCATTGAAGTGCTTAATTAGACTTACTGTGGGTAAAGTGCAGCATATCTTAGTCAGCACTTCAAGCATTATTGACAGGTCTTCTAAAGGGCTATGAATTAAATGAGACAAAAAACAGCTAGCAAATCAATCATGCAAGAAAGCCTAAAGGTGGGCCACTGTTCGAAGAAGAAACAGCAGAAAAAGAAGAAACAGCCGAATCAGAAGAAACAGCAGAAAAGGAGAAATAGCAGAAGAAGCAGTTGGAAAAAGGAAGCAGTGGGGAAAGGAAGAGACAGCAGGAAGTGTGGCAACACAGACCAGATAGAAGAAAAAAACAGACAATGATACCCTCAATACACACAACAGCATCATGATTTATTTACTACACACAACTGGACTGTACACAATCAGGCTTAAATACCTAAGTGGTTGAACTTGGGGCGAGGATGGCCGAGTGGTTAAGGTGTCGGGCTATGGGTACGAAAGGTCCCGGATTCGACTCTAGGGCCACTCAGGACATTTCGAAATCCCGCGGCCCACCAACGAAACAGTGTGGGTGGTGCCATTAGCCATGAATGTGCATAAAGTGTGTCATTAACCAACCAATTAACAAACAAGTGGTTGAACTTCGTGTCAGTGGTTAGCAGGACCTCCTATATTGGAGAAGCAGGTCAACCAAAATGTGTCTGCCTGAAGGAACACATGGCAGCTCCCAAGTATGGGCATGGCAACACTTCTACACTAGCTCAGCACTGGCTCAGGTGCAAACTTTTGGCCCTTCCCAGACAACTACACTAGCTGGAGAAAAATAGTGATACTGCCATGGTGAGAGGGAGGTAATCAAAATCATGATGAACAGCCCTTCACTACAACCTAACCAAGGTGTTTTGAAGTTGGACTGTGTTCTGCAAAAGAACATCAGAAACCAGCAGTGATACCAAGTTAAACCCATTTAGGTATTTAGGTGTAATTGTGTACAGCCCAGTTGTGTGTAACCAAGGAGTCATGACACAGTTGTGTATGGCACAGGTATTATTGTCCATTCTTCTCTCATCTAGTCTGTGCCACCATTTCTTCTGCCATCTTCTTTTCCCACTGCTTCTGCTTATTGTGACTCCTTGGTTGTGTGTAACCAAGGAGTCATGACACAGTTGTGCATGGCACAGGTATTATTGTCCATTCTTCTCTCATCTAGTCTGTGCCACCATTTCTTCTGCCATCTTCTTTTCCCACTGCTTATGCTTATTGTTGTTTCCTTCTTCTTCTGACAGCAGTCCACCTTTAGGCTTTTTCACATGATTGGCTTGCCAGCTGGACTTTGTGTCCAATTTAGTTCACAGTCCTTTAAAAGACCATCAATAAAGAAGACCATCAATAAAGTTTCAAGTACTTGCTGTAATATTTTTTCACTTTACTCAGTGAGTCCATTGATCATAATTATTCACATTTTAACTTTTCATCAGTGCAGTAGTTAGATGGTATGGCTGGCAATGTGAAAATTATTCCAACAAATGGACTATTTGCTGATTGTTTACACATGCTTGACATGACTCAATCACATGCCAACACCCAAGGCATTCATACATGACACCAGAAAGTTGGCAGACCATCCAAGCCCCTGTGACCATTGACACCAATGGGAGGCCTTGCCAGTGACTGCCAGGAAGTGGCTGATATATCTTGCAGGACATTCTTTTGGCATACCAATACACACAAATTAAGAAATCCAGCCCCATGCAAAACCACCAAAACAGAAGCAGTGCTGAAGAACCTTGAGATGGCACATGTGCTCAGAATTTTGAATAAGGTTGATGGGTTCTCCAGCATCAGTCCCAATGGGTCCTTCTTCAGCTACTTGGTTCATTTTGTGAGAAGCTTGCAAAACCATTTTTTATCATCCTCAAATCTTCTATTAAGTACTACCAGAAGCAGGGTGGGAAACTTACTTTCCAAGTTTGGAGTCAGAGTGCAAACAGAGTTCTTCCAGAGTACATTTTCATGACCATATTATTTTTCATGCATGGAATCTATTTGTCGGTAACAGACGGAAAATCATATGTACCTAGTCAGTAACTACGTAATATGCATAGGTAATACACATCATATTTGATCACATCAAACCATAGAAACAAAGTGAACAATGGATGGCACCGCAAGACAGGGAGTTGTGATGATGAGCTCAGCTTTGTCTCTCGTAACTCACAGGAGCAATGTGCTTTCCTTTCACAGTTGGTCTCATTACAAGGCTAGCCAAAAAAAAAATACAAGCGGCCTGTGCAGTGTAAAATAATTGAAAATGTTGCCTGGAAATTCACAGTTAATGGAATTGTGCTATTTCATCCTTGTCTTAGGATTTAACAGTTTTGCCACATGATGTATGGGCAGTCATTAATACACACGACAGCTAAATAATGTAAAATGCATGTGACTGAAGTTAAATATGTGTATTATAACAGCATTCTGCTTTTTTAATCTGTAAGTGGAGATCCTTTATTTTATTCCAATCTTTCACTATTCCCAAGCAACTTCTTTCTTCATCCACACAGTTAATGGTGAAGTAATTTTAGGACACTGGGCCTGTGGGACTCCGGAAGTCATCTCTTAAAATGGTCAGTCTTTCCCACTATAGGGTGGCTCCAGAGCAGGTTTCTGGAGACGCATCGGCTGAATTCGTAGAGACCGGAGGCCACTGTTCAGTGTGCAGGCTCGAAGTTTGGCATGTTGTCAGCATTTCTGCTGATTGTGGTGTAGTGTGTTGTGTGTTTGGGTGTTGTCTGTGTGCTTGATGGTACGAAAAGTGGCTAGTTTATTTGATAATCATAAGTAGAATAACATGTTTGGTGGATGCTTTATTCACTCTTGTATTAGTTATTTAGTGCTATTTTTGTTCGTTCTGTATGTTTGTGTCTGAGTGCATGTGGAGCCCATTCTACGTAGTATGAATCTGGAGTGGAAAAATGTTTTAAGAGATGAAATCTCTTAAGAAGTGCCTTAATTCCCACTCTGACCGGAAGCCTCCAACAGTTGATGATGATGATGATCAATTGGAGTTTGTGGGCGTGTCGACTGCCGAGGTCATTTTTCCCAATGCCTTGACAGTTGAAAAAAACGTGCAAGTTTTCCAAATTTCCTGACGGTTGAAAAAACGTGCAAGTTATTCCAATTATTAGGAAAGGTTCAAGACACGAGTCACCCGATTGTCGCCTAGTGACACTTACTTCTGTCCCGGTAATAATAAGACCAGATCGCCCATGCACCCACGCCGGCCTTGCCCACGCCTACCTGCGCCAAAATTGGTTTGGTATCGCTATCTTTTCCAACGCACAGACTGATGAAACGAAATGTAGCAAATGCGTGAAATCTGCCGCGTGTCCATATTGTGTAGATCGTTACCATATGAAAATACACCTTTCTCAAATGTCATGGAGAAAAAAAAACGGCAGAAATAGAGAAGATACACCAGAAAGATTCCTAAACTAATATCATAAGCATACCGTAGGAGAGTTCTCTTCTTCTGGATGAAGAGAACCAGATGAAACCTAGACACATAGTCTAGGTCTCATCTCGGTTCGCGACAGGTTGTTCCCAAATGCGACGGTCGTTAATTTTTATTTTATTGACCGGGCTAACCGGGCAGCAGCAAAACGTGGACAGCTTCTCATACGACAGCTTTACCAAACGTCTCAACAGAGACTGACGGGCGTCTGTCGACGGTTCGTGCCACCAAGTTTCCTCCGCCCACCGTGACAGTCAACAATCCAAATGCTACCTCCCAGCCAGCATTTTAGCCCGGCCCCGACTGCGGCCGGACTGGGCAGACGGCAGGGAAGCGACCGGGCAGCCCGACTGGGCCCCAGTTGGTCCATGAAACATTTATTCGCTGGGGCCCAGCTGGGCAGCGACTGGGCATGCGAATCTACGCCGAGCACAGACGTAGCGCGGACAGAGTACAGACCCAGAGGTGAAAAAATGGTCGCAAATTCCACCAACGAAATTTTTCGCCATAACTTTTCCACCACTCCAAAGATATTGTTCCGTGAAGTTCTTTGTTTCAGCCCACTTTAGTTCCATGTTTTGCAGTATTTTTGCAGGGTTTTTATTTTAGGCAAAAAACGTTTTCACCATCGTGGAGAACTGATCTCTTCCGCCCGCATTTCGGGAGACAAAGACAAAACATGCTGCAAACCGTATCTTTATATTTGCGAATTCATGAAACACGAGCCGCTACATGGTGTCAAAACTCAGCACCAACTTCGTTGTTGGTCTCAACAACCAA
>JAOTOL010001626.1:1842500-1900000 GCA_034440575.1 Imbricaverruca yamaguchii
CGATGGGACTAACGAGGTGGTGGGCTGGCAAGGCGGCTGGATGGCCCAATTCGAAAAGCTGCTAGGCCGGCTGCTGACCCGAGCTGCCTGCCTCCTCCATTAGGCCGAGCTTCCCTACAGAGCCCCATTCAGGAAGCTCGACGGGCCGAACACCAGTCCCTCCAGCTTCTCGGTTCCCATCGGCAAGCTGCTGTCGGGCCCGGTGCATCAGTTGCCTGTCGCTCAGTTCCTGCCCCTGACAACGGCTGCGCTTCCGCCGCTGTAGATGATGTCAGACGCAACCTGAGCTCAGATCTGCGCCTGGTGGTGCAGTGTGCCCAGTGTGTGACTTCAGACGATGGAAGAGAAGTAGCGCAGCGCGTTCATGGCCAGCTCAACATGGCACGGTGGCACACCGCACAGAACAGACTGTTGCGTGTTTACATGGTCCAACAGAGCCCCAACGCCGAACTGCAGACGCTTTCGTTGTACGTTGTGGGCGCTTACATCCCAGCAGTGCTGGCAATCAGACACCGGCCGGATCTGGTGGAGGCGCCGCACCACCTGCACGACCAGCTTGAGCGGCAGCGCCGCCACATTGCCTGCGATGATCTGGCCGAAGTGCAGAGGAGACTGCGGGAACGCCATGATGGCGCACCCTGAGGCCGTCATCTTCGGCATGCTCGGGGACGAACGCCGAGAGATCCGGGCCCGAGCTATCCAGCTCATCGGTGAGGCCCGTCAGCGCCGGCAACCTGGGCAGCCAGTCCGGGCTTACAAATGCCTGGAAGTAAATACCCGGGCCAGCAACTTCATGGAGTTGATGGATCTGCAGCACCATCAGGCAGATATCGAGCCACCCCTAACCCGCCCACTTGGGAGCGATGAGCTGGCGCGTATGCTGGACGAGCCTCTGCGAACTGGCATTCCCTGCCACACGCAGGCGACGGAGCGAAGTGTAAAGTTGACCAAGGAGTCGGCGGCGGCTGTCACCGGTAGAGATCGCCAGGGTGGCTATAGCCTGAATAAGGTGGCCTTCCGTCGCCGGTTCCGGGCCAGCGAGTCCCAGAGCGCCGCTGCCGCGAGTCTCAGCGCGGCGGGCTGTTGCGGCGTGCCCCGGTGGCGGCGGCGGATGGTAATGACAGATGATCTGACGATCATATAATATACCTTTTACAAAATACATACAGGTGTGAGGGGTGACACTGGTTTCATGTTGATTACCCTGTTGCGATTCAGGCCAGGCTTCGCAGGGCATGTTCTGCGCAATACCACCACTTTTCAACCAATATGTGCGATTATTTCTCTGTAGAATCCGTCACCATTTGTTTTTGTATTTGCGTATCTAAGTCACATAAAACATAACCGGTAAGTTAGTTGAGACGGTACCAGTCCATCAAAGCGCCAAACCCCGCTTGGTGGAAAGTACAAACGCGTCCGTCATGAGCCATTTGGAAGGCAGCTGGGCTCGCCAGGCCTGCCATTTGTTGGCAGCCCAGGGAACCGCTCGAACTTTCCATAGACTAAATCTGAGGTAAGAATCTTGTAAACAGTGCCAAATGATCGAAAACGAATTTCCTCGACGATGTAATGCTCAAGCGAACTGATTTTCCCACCAGTCCGCTTATGTGATGCAGAAATGTAAAAAAATTGGTCCCAGCCAAAGTCTTCAAGTAGCCGGGGCCATCAAAAGATGTGCGAAATTTGCATTTCTGATGCTTTCACGGTGTTCAGCGGCCCAAAATGCATAAAATAAGGGGGAGCTGCTTTCGATTTTGGCAAAAAGGATGCAAGCCGGACCAACCTAGTAGTACGTGTACATCATTTGATCCTGGGAATACCCTTTTTTCTGAAAACGAGGAAAATTGATCGAGATCGCTTGTTTGGAATACCCGATGCTGGGTAGGCAATTATCAAACAACAAACGGCGTAGAACATCCAGTCTACTGATGTAGTATTGTTACCCCACTGAAGGTGTGGTTTTCGCGATGCATTTCAGGTGCTTCAAGGAGTTACTCCGCGCATATCGTAACAAAATATGAATGTGTCATGATCACTCGATTGTCAAATGGATAAAAGGCGTTTGCATGGCGCATGAGCATGGCGTTTGCATCTGGAAGTCATGAGCCGAAATTCTGCTAAGAGAGCTATGAATCCCGGGATCCCGGGAAGTCCCGGGATTTTTTTCCCCGGAAAATCCCGAAATCCCGGGATTTGGAAAACGGCCCAGGATCGACATCCCTACTAGGCACAACATTAGCGGTGGATGGGCGGGGCTGACGTGAAAATCCGAAAGTTGGTCCCTCCCAAACCGGTGAGCTAGATCCGCCAGTGAGTCAACCTTATGGTATCGTATCGTATGGTGTACTTTCACATTGTGTCCAACACCATCTGGTTTTCATCAACGTACATTAGGGTGTCTCACCATACCAATATCCATATTTCCTTCGATCCACATTTGTTGTCGCATTCGTTTATGCGACAAACCACCACACTGAAATAACTGGACGGTTTGTTCAAGATCTAGGGGTCCCGCAAGTTGGCATATTTCATAAATGGGTACATATCGCGCGGCAGGGATCGGCGGTCACTCGGCAATAATAAGATTCACACACCGGGTCCTTCAGACGATGCGTCGACTAACCGACCTGTATGTAGGTGTCACACTTGTCGCTCAGGTCAGCATTTCCTTTTTTGTTGTCTTTTGGATTAGCTTTCTAGTTCCATGCACTGCCTTCAGCAGGAACTGCCTCTTCTGTCGTTGTCAGGGCGTTGTTGAACTCCTTGATCAAGGCGACTGCTCGTTTCGCGTGGTCGTTGACGACCGCAAGCCGTGTCACGCGCTGTTTGCCCGCCTTGTACGCGTCGTTTTCTTCCCACGACTGGGCTGGTGTCCTCAGGTTCAGAGCTTCCAGCAGCACTTTTGTCCGCGAGGTGACGAAATCCGACAGGCGTTTTCCCTGGAATGGCCCCACATTTTTATTTTCGAGTCGCTTCAGTGCCTTTTTCTTCGCATGCTTTCCGAGGTTGGTGACCATACACTCCTTCTCACACTGCGGTACAGCTTGGTCGAAGAGTGCCAGCCCGACCAGAGTCTCGGATATATACCACAGATGGCGCATCATAGCTTCCAGAGCTGTTTGTGCACAGCTGCAGCTCCCCTCGCGTGCAAGTGCCTCCGGGTCCTTGAAGAACTCTAGATCGACACGTGGTGCGAGATCCTCTCGCGACGCAAGAGCCCATGCAGACCAGCGCCACGAAGAGGCTGACGGACGTGATGCCTTTGAGTTGGTCTGACGTCATCTGGGATATCGTCGTCCGCTGCAGCAGGAACAGCTTCAACGCGTATATGCCATTAGCCATCCACCTCGCATGATGGTGCGCTCCTGATCTCTTCAGGGGGATCTCGTCCACCATCGTCTCCGCCAGGAACAGGAGCACGAGCTGCGGCAGCTCCTTGTAGTCGTTCCGTGGCTGCGCCTGGACCAGAGCGTCCGTGATCACCGGCGCCGTTCGGGCTTTCAGCGCGGCAGCGTTCCGCTGGCTTCGATTTTGACTGATGGAGTATCACTGGCGGTGGTGACATCAGTCTTGTCCAGTGACTTCCACTGTCTCTGGAACTTATCGAAGAGCTTATCGTCTGGGCCGGTGGAAGGGCCCATAGCAGACTTCATGGCGCGGGAGAGAAAGACCTCGTACACATGATGCCTGCAGGTGAGGGGAAGCAGTTCCCCTTCCAAGAGTTCCTCGAACTTCACGCACGCTCCTACATAGCAGCCAATATTTGAAGCGGTAGTGTCGAAGGAGATCCTTTAAGCCAGCTGGTGCTCCTGAACCAACTCAAACCTGACGCGTGCCATTTCGACTCCTGTGCCAGCTGACACTTTGGGGATGCCAAGCAGTTTCTCCTGTCCAGTGGAGGGGCAATGATGCCAGCTTGCGGGACCCCTACATCAGTTCGGATGTATCTAAAACTTACAGAGGTGAGCTTTTAAGATAAAAGGAACATGGAGAGGCGTGTGGATCAACGTTCGAACAACTTTTGTTTTTTACCATTCTTCGGTGTCTAACGTACATCTTGAAATACATGCAAACGACATAGAGTTTTGTCAATTGGACAATCACAAATGACATTACAACCATACGTAGCCCATTATCAAAACACAAACAAACACAAATATTAATCACAAATAAGACACACTCACAAAACACGATGGATGGCATAATTCTTGGTTTTGTTACGGGGTCGGCATAGATGGGCGTAATTCTTGGGCGTAGATCGGCAGATTATCTAGTGTTAAGTGTTATGGTGGCGCTGGTTGTGCGGCGTGTTATGGTGCTGCTGATTGGACTTGGAGTATTGGTGATCGAATAACACCAACCATAATACCAGCTTGGAGTGCTGGTCCTATGGTTGGTAGTGCTAGTTGTAGAGTACCTAGTGTTATAGTTTTGCTGGTTGGACAGATGGTGACAGATAGTCTTGTATTATGGTCCTTGGCTGTGAATTTTTTATATCAAGTACTTCAGGTTTTCTTCTCGAGGTTGGTTGGTTGGTTTGGTGTTTGGTGTTTGGTGTTTTGGTGTTTGGTGGGGGGGGGGGGGGTGGGCATCATTCTGTTCTCGTTGTCATTTGACATATTCTGTGAAAATCTGTCAGTTGTCAATTTATGTTTAGGATGCAAATCTCGGTTGGGATAATACCGAAACGAAATGAGGCGATGCCAGCGGGAAACAATTGGCTACTGAACTCATCGAAATAAGCATCGGGATTTCCACAAATTCCGTTCTTCAGAGTGAAATGTGCTCAGGAAATACACGTTTGCACATTGTCCCATTAGGTCGTTCAATGTTCTATGTCCTGTGTCTGTCAGTGCTGCCAGCTTTTAGGTGAGTTTCCTGCCATATTCTGAATCTCATCTCGGTCCCGGTTGTCGATTGTGACCCAACTGGTATAACATAACCAACTACGTTTGGTAGTGATGGCAAAATAGTCAACCAATCGCAGATAACTGGTGGCTGTAATGGCTATTGCCACTATTTGAAGATCCTCATCTCACTCGGCTGGTGGACTAGTTCAAAATAGGCGCACGGAAGGCGTCTAAACGCGGAATATAGGCGCACGAAGGTGTCTCCAGGTAAAAGTGACACGTCACACGACTACGTTAATTAATCAGCTTGAAATAATTTGACCTTCATGAATATAGCTAGGTTAGGTTAGGTTAATCAAGTGGGTCAAATGTATCCTCGCAAAATCTCGCAAGAACCAAGTGGACCGATTGCATCCTTGCAGGGGTGTTTTGTAAGATGGACATAAAGTAGGGTTTTGAACCGACGTGAAATTGGAGGAGTGCGCTTTGAAGTGAAAAGATCAATCCATTGGAAAATATCAACCTAACCCAGTTTAAGCACGCCTAAAGTACACTTCAGATGACCTGAAGTTCGTTAAAAAGCGACATTTCGGCGACTGCCACGCCCAGACAACAGCAAAATCTCGAGAATCAAGTGGGCCAAATCTATCCTCCGACGCACGGTTAGGCTTGTGATACTTTATCTGTGCATATTATTTGATAAAGATACTCTAGTAAAAGATGCAGCTGGTTTTGGCGCATCTGATGGTGTTATCAAGGCTAGGTTAGGTTTACACATTTTTTTTCGAGGATGTTTTTTTTTAATGAAAAAAGCAACATAGTTAAAAACATTAGAAAAACAAAACATGTTTCCCTTAGCTTTTGCGACATTTTTCAACATGGTTCTGTTAACACGTGTCATTTAACATTTAGGCTAGGTTGATAAAAATAGGCAAAAATAGGCAATTGTCTAAATATGAAAATTGTGTTAAACATTTTAATCAAAAGTTCCTTCTAAATTTTTATGCCTTCTAATTTTACATCTGCTTTACATTTTTTCACCCGGGAAGCAAGATCCATAAATCCAGAGCATTTCTCCCGAAGCAGTTTATTTTTAGGCATGTTAAAGGCATGTTCGTTCGAACTAATTAATCTAAGCAATAGACGTAGAATCACGCACTGACCACGAATATAAGAAATCGTACCGTAACTTTTTGAGATACGAGCATATGACGAAATCATGAAACATTGTTTGATGTTCAGAAAGTCTGACATTTTCGCAAATATTAAGGGAAGACAATTAACGTGGGTATGATAAAAGAAGGGAAAAATGAGGAAAAAAATTGTGATGGTCGAAAATTATTCATGGATAAAATATCGATAGTTTTGAAACTTTTTTTAACAATTTATAATATAATGTAATCTGACAAAGTAGCACACATGAATTGTGTTTGGAACTGCTATTTTGGATTATAAAAATTATTGTGATTTGTTTAATTTTGAGAAAAAAAAGCTTACTTAAAATTTTAAGTACGAAAAGTGATTTTTTTAAAAATCTCCTTTCCCTCATGGCACCGAACAGTGATATCAAAATGGCGTAGATCGGACACGAATTGAGCGAATTCTTGAGACGCAGTCCACAGGATTTTCCAGATATCCCTAATTTTTCATTTGCAACAATTTCCTCATACAACCGAAGTTACACAGACGTAAGTGGACGAGCTGAGCTGAGAAAAGTAACTTATATCGATCTAGCTGTGTAACCTTTTGAGATATAAGCTAAATAGTTTTGGCACGATGCTTAGAAAATGATACATGACAATAATTATGTATAATACATTACCCACATTATCGACATCGTGTCGATTTGCGTTTGACAATGATAATTATCTATGTAACTTGTGATGGACTTGGATGGATGGATGGTATGGACTTAGACGCGACGTAATCGTTTCAGGAGGTTCCTTTCTGTACAGGTGGTGCAGGGTTTCAATCTCAGTGGCTTCAGTTATAACCTGACACAGTTTCGACATTCTAGCGTTTGTCTGGCTGTCAAAAGCCTTCCCACCAATTTCCACCATAGGCTATTTCCGGTGGAAAGTTGTCGTTGCCGAAGATTTTTGTACGACGTCAAGGAACTCCTTTACATGAAAAAAAAACTTCATGCGTGTATTGGGGGGATGGAATGGATGGGAAGCAAATTCCAATTCATTTTTTGGGATTCATGTTATTTCGAGGAATTCGACGGGTCTTACTTTTTCGAGAAATCGTAAATAATATTTTTTCCGAAGCTCGAATCAAACCAGCAGTTTGTTTGTTCCTAGTCTCCGGGGACGAGTTTCAACCACGGAGGAATAGCCCGCAGTGGTAAATTTCCACCGTCGTACGTTGCCGTGTTGTTACTTTTTTCACCTCTGCACAGACCGGGCCCCGGCTGGACACTGACTGGGTGCGGACCGGGCCCCGGCTGTGCATGGGTTGGGCGCAGACAGGGCTGATGCTGGGCACGAACTGAACGTTGAGTGTGCAACGAGAAGGGCCGGGTTGCGACACAACTGGGTATCCCATTCTGGTTTGCACTGGCACGAGGTGCCGCGTTCGGTCGGCTGATTCTAAAAATATCAGCGAAATAGTGACGTAGTCAGACGCATACTAGACACACCACGTTTCCACAGATAAGAGCGGTTCGCTCCCAGCAGTCACTGGCTATTAACCCGCGCCGTCTTTCCGGTCAAATCCTCCCACCCAGTCTCGTGGAGGGGGGGGGGGGAGGGCGTTTGAAAACCCCCCTCTAAAATCCAAACTAGGCATCGCACGAAAACGAAAGAGGTGTCATCGGAAAGTGCTTGACGAGTAGGGCCCGGGTCCACCCCGTAAAAAGAAAATTTCCCCAAAAGTGACGTCACCAGGCGTGCTAGATTTTCACGACTTTTCACGACTTGCATCATGTTTTTAACTCTGGAGAGTTCATTTTGGGATACATGAAAAAAATTGATTTCGAATCAGAAAAGGACAGCGAAATTGACAAGGGCTACATTTTTTTTTTTGCCTCTCAAAAATAAAAATAATAATTTTTTTTTTTAATTTCAAAATTTTTAGTTTTCAAGTATTCATTAATTTTCCTTTCCCAATTGGTAGAGCAGACCGAGAAACGTTGTTGGAAGTCAACTTTCCCTAATAAAAAAAAACCTTACTTTAGCCAGAATCCTGTATTTGAACTACAAGTTGGCAATCACGCAAAATTTATAAGCAGTCAAAAACCAAAATAATGAACAAATTCAACTCGTACGTTTTGTTGCATCCGTAAAGATAAGTAAACGCTGAAAGTTTCACTAAAATATTTGCATCCGTTAAAGCGTGGCGACTGGTCGAACGTTTTTGGAGGTGACCTCACTTGACCTTGACTAACTCGTTGACCCTAGATGACCTGACCTAAACATTTTGAATCAGCATGTCAAATTGATGTAGGAAAAGGTATGCCAAATTTGGGCGCGCTGTCATGCGCCGTTCATCCGCTATCCGCGAAAAGACCTGAGACACCCCCCCCCCCCCCACGAGACGGGACGGGTTAAATGCCATATATAATGCAAGACGTATATCTATATATATTCCTGACATAATACAATGACGCACATCTTTACTACACTAATACTCTCCTCTAATAGTCGCTAAACGCAAGCTGTGAGTTCCTTGGAGTGTCGCTTTCAGACCGAGGTGATGCCTCAAGCTCTTCCGACGTCCAGAAGTCCTACAACATCTGAGGCAGCCGTCGAGCTATAAGGCTCATGCAGCTACCAGGGGCCCTCCGGCTTCAAGCAGCATTCCCAGCTTTAGCTGGTCCTTCCAGCTTCAAGGACTCCTCCAGCCTCCTCCAGCTTCAGAGGACTCCTGGCTCTCAGGGACCATTCCTCTTCCTGGCAAGTTTGCAAACTGTTGAAGTGCCCGAGCTTCCTTCCCTATTGGGGCAAGGACAGCCGTGACTTTTGGCTACGTCACTGTCTAGGATTCAGGGGGAATTGCCACAAAGGGTGTCTATGTTCTAGCCATCGTATACGACTATGCGATAACCTGATGATAAATTGTGTCATTTATGTCCAAAATAATTATAACGGTCACTTAAAACTCAACAGTCCCAACCAATCAATGTTCATTAACAGGTACATTGCGGCTGGGGACAGAAGCGTCATGGCGGGAGCGAAATAAAAAGTAATTTGGGGTTCTCCTTCCTCAAAATGTTTGACTGCGACCCTAAGCTTTGGGGAGGGACAGCGAGGTATGCAAGCCCTTCCGGCATTTGGGATGGGAGAGCCGTCCCTCCTGCACACACACGCTCCGTCACGCTTGATAATGGCTTGGAGTACCGTATGCCATATCGCTACAGGAGCAAAAAGTCGTTTACAGTGGTCCGCTGTATGAAGATCAAGGTACATGACAATTGATAATGACATACCGTCATCCGTTATCCGTCATGCATATCAATCCGTCTTTCGTGGGAAATTTCCCATTCGATCGTGTGCATTTTCTTTTTTGGACTGTGTGCATTGCATTGAAAAGAAGATATAATATTTTGGCATATTTTTTTCCAGAATCAATGCAGACAGCGCCAGTCGTCCTTACCACAGGTTTTCGGCAGCGAAGATCGCACTGCGGACACAAAGCTCCCCCTAAAGCTGATGGCTCAAATAATATATGACTCAATACCTGAATGATCGACGATCTTTTGCGTTGACATTCTCATTTATGGTAATGGACAAGAATACCTAGATACATATACATAATCACATGTGGGATAGGACATCTCTGTGTTTTATCGATGTTTAGTCTAAAACATTTTCAAGACGGTATGTTTGGAAAGTTGCATCGATGAAATATACACACTTGATATTTATGTGTATATTTCATCAATGTGACTTTCCCAACATACCGTCGTGAAAATCTCTTAGGTTAAGACAAAACGTCGATGACGTACAGAGATGTCCATATGTTAACCCGCGCCGTCCCAGCGTTGGGACGTTGACGACCCCCTCCCCCCCCCCCTCTCCAAGGTTTTTCGCGGACAGAGAAAGACCGGCGCGGGGGAGCGCGCCGAAACTTGGCATACCTTTTCCCACATCAATTTGGCATGTTGTGTCAAAATTTTGAAGTTCGGTCATCTAGGGTCAACGAGTTAGTAAAGGTCAAGTGAGGTCACCTGAAAGAAGTTCAACCAGTCGTTGCGCTTTAACGGAGAAAGACATTTTAATGAAACTTTCAGGGCTAGCTTATATTTAGGGATGCAACAAAACGTATCATATGCATTTTTCCCGTTTTTGATTACTTACTAGTTTTGTATATTTGCCCATTAGAGTTAAAATCGAAGATTGTGGCTAAAGAAGCATTAGAAGCATTTCTTATTGGAGCAAGTTGACTTCAAACGACATTTTTTTCGGTCCGGTCTACCCATCAGGAAAGGAAAATCAAAGAAAACTTTAAAACTCAAAAGCTTGAAATTTCTAGTTTTATATATAATTTTGATTTTTGGGTTGCCAAGAATGTTCCGGTCCTGGTCAATTTCGCTTTCCTTTTCTGATTCCAAATATTTTTTCCTTAAAATCTCCCTCAAAATGAAACCACCAGAGCCACAAACATGATGTAAGTTGTGAAAACATAGGGCCCCTAGTGACGTCACTTTTGGGGGAAAATGTTATGGGGTTGGTTTTAACCATATTCGTCGAGCGCTATCCAAAGACACCTATTTCGTTTTCGTGCGACGCTTAGCTTGGAGATTAGAGGGGGGTCTCTATCGACCGCCCCCCCCCCCTCGGGACGGGCTGTGAGGATCTGACCGGAGATCTGCCCGAAGGGTTAATTGTAATCTGGACCATCATTCACTACGGCTAAATACTAAAACACAACCAAAAGACAAGGAAGATAATACGATTAATTTAATCCACAAGCAAGAAGATCACGAACGCTGAACCCGCGGTCATATTCACCGAAACATGCATATCAAATAATCTGCTTCCAAACTACTCGCACATCTAAATACATATATATATGTGTGTGTGTGTGTGTGTGTGTATGTATGTATGTATGTATGTGTGTATGTGTGCTTGTGTCCATACAACCTGCATCCTTACTGCATTGCATTTGCATCATTGAGGAAGAAGTCATCAATTTACGCCATGCATGCACGATGACACTGATGAATGAAGGCTGCATGCCGAATATTGTTAGTAAACACGCGTACTGGAGGGCTTCTGAAAATTACACGCACTGGAGTGGGGGGAGTCCTTAATCCTTCGGTGAATTAATGCTCCCGAAGTGTCCGTTCATCGCACCCTCTCGCAATTAGACATCATCCGAACGCAGGTCATATATATAACAACATTAATATGCTAGACAATTTAACTAGCTTGAACACTCACTACCACCACCCAGAAACGTTCAGTCCATAGGAGGACGTCTGGCAAGTCGGCTGCCTGGCTTGTAAATTCTCTTTATATCACAAATTAATAGCAGGCGAATATCTAAGCATCATGCGTGAATCATTCCCCCTTGTTGGGATGTACTCACGGTACTATCTTTGTCTACGGGTCGATTGTGGACGACCCGGTCAGAGCGAAAAGCGCGGCGCGCACCCTTCATCACCCTCGGCACGGCAGCCATTCCAATTCTGGATGTAAATATCCTCTCCCCTGCTTGCACCTGGTCGCTGAGGTATTTACTACCCCGGCACCGTTTCAAGGGGGTCGTAGTCCTTACGTCATTCATTGATGCTGGTCCCCAAGGAGGATTTCTGACTCGGAAAACGGCTTTTGACCTCATGCCCTCTTGTTTATCCTGAAGGTCCCGCCACTCAGCGCGTAGCTGGAGGGCGCCCCTAGCGTTGCCGGATGTTTAATTGGTGCGTACCATAGTGAAAAGTTAGGCTATAATATCATGTATTTGGCTCCAGTTAATGTGAGGGTCGAATGCTTAGGACGATGAGGGGAGTAGGAGACATGGATATTGCACACATATATTTCAACACGTGGCAAAGTGGACCGAGAGATGGCCATTTTCACGGGCCACGTGCAGGGACCTGATATGAAGGATATTGCTCGTACAACTTTCAACGTACGGCAATCCGGACCGAGAGATGGTTATTTCCACAGCCCTCTATGTCAGGAAACCTGATGATGACTGATGTTAGGATCCGGTTTGTGCCGAGTATCTCCGCTCGTAAGCCCCAAACTATGCTTGTCAACGGCTTGGCAACTGTTCCCTGTGTCTGGTAGGCGCTCACACGTTTTCATAATCAAGGGTGACATATTTACAGGTATTTACAGTGCACGCCAACAGGACCGGAGCACGGTACTCACACACGCCTTCTCCGTCCAACCCCCCATACATATTTATATACCCTGCCCTTTTATAATATGAGTGCGAAGTCACGCCACCATCTGTCCGTACGTCCCTCCCAGGCTTATCACCCTCATCAACGACCGGGTGGTACCCTTATGGTTGGGGCGACGGCGCGGGGCGGTGAGAGCTCGGGCGGTTTCGCGGAGTAGGGTCCGTGAGGTAGCCCGAAGATGGAGGGAAGGCGTCGGTCGACAACACTCACATTTTGCCAGTGGGTTGGGCGCGTCGTCTCTCTCTCTCTCTCTCTCTCTCTCTCTCTCTCTCTCTCTCTCTCTCTCTCTCTCTCTCTCTCTCTCTCTCTCTCTCTCTCTCTCTCTCTCTCTCTCTCTCTCTCTCTCTCTCTCTCTCTCTCTCTCTCTCTCTCTCTCTCTCTCTCTCTCTCTCTCTCTCTCTCTCTCTCTCTCTCTCTCTCTCTCTCTCTCTCTCTCTCTCTCTCTCTCTCTCTCTCTCTCTCTCTCTCTCTTCTTGACTGCCTCGGAGACTCTTGTTTCCCCGGAGATTGTGAGAGAAGTTAGAAGGAAGAAGGAAGAAGGAATGGCAGCCCGACGGTAATCACATTTTGGTGGTCGGCTGGCCTCTTCGGCCGCCACGGCTCTGCCCGAGATTAGTCCATCGAGAGAGAAAGAGAGAGAGAGAGAGAGAGAGAGAGAGAGAGAGAGAGAGAGAGAGAGAGAGAGAGAGAGAGAGAGAGAGAGAGAGAGAGAGAGAGAGAGAGAGAGAGAGAGAGAGAAAGAGACTCATGTTTTGTGTAGCCACTCCCAGGGCTTCGGAGTGAGCTCGCGCTTTTGATTTTGGCCTGCTCTGGTGTGAACTTTTTATTTGTGCCGGAAAAATATAAGCCTCCTTAAAGTACACTCCTCCTCAGACACAAGTTCAGCTCCGTCTCAGAAGCATACGCAGATCCTCCTCAGACGCAACTCCTTATTCATCTTAGAAATAAATCCAGCTTCACCTAACATACACATTCGGCTCCACTCCGTACACAAGTCCAGCTCCACTTCACATATAAGCCCAGCTCAGCTTTCGATTAAAGTCTGGCTCCACGTTTGGCTTCAATCTGATTCCACTTTTGCTTCGAATTTGACTGCACTCCCTGCTTGTGTCTGGGTCATTCAGACACAAATCCAGCTCCATCATAAACACAAGTAGGAATCCGCCTCAGGCGATATCTCGCCGACTGGTGACCTGCTTGAGACTGCTATTCTCCCTTTATCTGTCGCCTGTCCCCTGATCACACCGTCACATGATGTCGGACGTGACGTCACGAGACGATCTGGCGTGTGCACCACGCTGATGTCGGACGTGACGTCACGAGACGATCTGGCCGCCTCGGTGCACCACGCTGGACAGCTGATCCTCACACGGTCCACAACGTCACAAGTGACGTCACGAGACGACCTGGCCGCCTCGGTGCACCACGCTGGACAGCTGATCCTCACACGGCCCCACGACGTCACAAGTGACGTCACGAGACGACCTGGCCGCCTCGGTGCACCACGCTGGACAGCTGATCCTCACACGGCCCCACGACGTCACAGGTGACGTCACGAGACGACCTGGCCGCCTCGGTGCACCACGCTGGACAGGTGATCCTCGGGCCCACACGGCCCCACGACGTCACAAGTGACGTCACGAGACGACCTGGCCGCCTCGGTGCACCACGCTGGGCAGCTGATGCTCGGTCGGTGCAGTCATCGCCTCCCCGCCGTCGCCGGACCACTCGTCGTCCAGCTGGTCTTGCCCAGCCAGCATCTGGCCGCAGCCCTGCTGCTCCTTGTCTCTCCGTAGCGCTGCAACAGCACAGCAGACGCACGTAGCAGCACGCAACGCTCGCCTATGACAGGATCAGAAGACGTGCTGTGCGTGGCGCGGGGCGCGCACCCATATCAGACGCAGCGTCAATGACTTGGTAGGCTGATGTGCACCATACTTAGACGGCATCTCCCTCCCATCCCCCATGTGAAAAGAAGGCCATGTACGAAATACAAGAGTTGATCGTTCCAGGTTCTATATTAGGCGCTTCTAACGGGAGAACGTGGAGGTGTTCGAGGTTGTTTGAGACGATGGACATAATGCAGACACCGAAGGATCACGACATGACAAGGTAATTTGTTTTGCATGCCACGCTTTTGAGAATGGAAGTTAAGACGATATTCATCATAAAACGTGGGATGCTACAAACAAAGCCGAATACTTTTGCTCTATAGAATGGTTTAACCTACAGAAATTGCCTTACTTACTTTAATCCAACCCTTTGTTTACGTTCATTTGAGAATCACAGGGTTTTCTTCAAACACACAATGCTATGAATATCGGCCGTGCACGAAGTGCATTAGTCATATGAGCTGACAATCCTTCAGGCGAAACCCATTTTCCAGTTACGAGACGACAACCACTGGCCTGCTAGATGTAGATCATGAATGTGATCACAATCAACACTCCCTTAGTGGAAATTATTTTATGAAAAATAAATTAAAATTAACTGGTATCCAGATGCATTCATGTGCATGCAAGGTGCGTGCTAATATATACAAGGGAACTCCAAAATTCACTTTACCATTTACTTCTCCGGATTAATAAGTGTCAAGACACTCCTTAATGCACAACTGCCCAACCCCAGTAAATCCATCTATAGCACATACTGAATCTGGACCTGACAGCCAAGGTAGCTAATCGAAGCTAGAATCGCACAAGGACATGTGTTGCCGCCACCCTCCAGATCGATCTGGGCAGCCTCCAAAAAGGAGCGTCACGCAGCGTCATCGGTTGGCACCGCCTCACCGTCTGCAATAACGTAGGTGCCCTGCGAGAAGTAGGACGTTATGCAGCCCATGTCGTGGGCTGCTCTGCGTACTGCCACGCCGCGATGGTCACGTCACGTCACGTCACGTCACGTCACGTCACGCTACGTCACGCTACGTCGTGCGGCGAGGAGGCCGCTGCGGCGCAACTGGATCTGCGTCGATCGCGGCGCCGCCGTATTTTTAGAGTGGCCGCGCGGCACTGGCCAGCGCAGAAGCGCTGGCAGGAGCGGCGTCCCGGGTCACCACCCGTCAGAGTTGGGGGGGGGGGGGGAGCCGTGGGTCAGACGGTCCGTGTCCCGGGTCACCATCCGTCAGAGTTGGGGGGGGAGCCGTGGGTCAGACGGTCCGTGTCCCGGGTCACCATCCGTCAGAGTTGGGGGGAGCCGTGGGTCAGACGGTCGGTGTCCCGGGTCAGACGGCCGGTGTCCCAGGTCAGGCGGTCGGTGTCCCGGGTCAGACGGTCGGTGTCCCGGGTCAGACGGTCGGTGTCCCGGGTCAGACGGTCGGTGTCCTGGGTCAGATGGTCGGTGTCCTGGGTCAGATGGTCCGTGTCCTGGGTCAGACGGTCGGTGTCCCGGGTCAGACGGTCGGTGTCCTGGGTCAGATGGTCGGTGTCCCTGGTCAGACGGTCGGTGTCCCGGGTCAGACGGCCGGTGTCCTGGGTCAGATGGTCGGTGTCCCGGATCAGACGGTCGGTGTCCCGGGTCAGACGGTCGGTGTTCTGGGTCAGACGGTCGGTGTCCCGGGTCAGACGGTCGGTGTCACTGGTCAGACGTCAGAGACAGCCCACGGGCTGGTGGGGATTCAACACCGAAAAGATCCCAGGTCGCAGCACTGGAAGCCATATCGCAGAGATGGACGACCTTTGCACACTTCGAAGCATACCTGACCATTATGACTCTAACAAGGCCATCAGAGGTCACCATTCGACTTCACCTGGAAATTTACTTTGACATTTGAAATCACATGACAACCTTCTCGCAAAAGGTGTAAAATCGTTAGTACCATGCGTTGGATATATTTTAATGTGGCGAATGTCAGGTGCAGGTCATCCTAGGTCGGTATCCTATGCAGTACCGATATTATGTATGACAACATGGTAAAATAGTGTCATTGACCTCTGGTTTACCAAATTCTGATCTGTCCCCTCAGGTCATTATAGGTTAAGGACTAAAGTGATCTAAAAATCAGTTTTGGCCGTACAGTTGAATAATGCATTATATTCCAGAACAACAGTGCGCTGTAGTTCTGGACGTGTTAGTGCTTGCGCTACACATTTGTTTTTGTTTGACCTGATATGACCTCCACATTGACCTCGGATCGAAAAAAGGACTGAACCAATTCCTTCTCAGAATCACCAAATATATATGATGGCGTTATGCACATGGGAAGGGGGTAGGTAACCTACCCCCAGCCGGTCGAGTGGCGCGGAGCATTGGCCGTGCGTGTGTTCTGGTACTCGGCGGCGGGCTGCTAGTGGGTAAGCCAGTTATGGCATCCCCAAGATTCAAGGCAGAGCCCCTCCTTACTGATCCAGAGCCCCATATGTCAGACCGGAGACCCTATTTCAACGGCGTATATTCCTCCATCAGCCCAGGGGCCTTGTACGGCTTAGGGTTCATCCGCCGGTCAAAAGGCTTTTTTTCTGACAGCCAAAGGTCCTCTTCGGCAGCTAGTACACCATCTGTCGTTCTATGGGCCGTCTTTCACGGCCCGGGACCTTTTTTGACAAGGCGGAGGAGCCTTTACAAGCGCATGGACTCTGTTCATTAGGCCAAGGGTCCTTTCTAGGCCTGGGCTCCATCCACAGCCCGGCCCGGACGAGTTCGAAGCTCAATCTACGAAAAGCTTGAAATATGGCAAAGCAGTCGTGTGCAGTGAATCGGGAAAAATGGTGTTTCGTGACACTTTGGAATGAAAATAGTTGACCCCTACCTATAAGCACATACATGCACGCAAAACCTTAGTCTGACCTGAAAAAGCCAGCTGTCCATGCGTCCCAACTGTGAAACCGCGGCGGGCGGTCCTCCCTCTACTGTGGCTTTGTCGGCTGCCACGTCGTGGATGCATTCAAGCATCCCCCTTCGTGATCGATAGGCATCGCCTGTCCCTCTGGCGTGTTCATAACAGGCGGACACCTTACCCGTAACCGACAGCACCGCCAACACTTCAGTTCTGCTACGTTGGAATGGAGTGTCGCTTACCACGTGCGGCCAGGACGGGCGGGGGTGCACTGGAAATCGTGCCACAGGCTCAGCACAGTAGAAGGACTAGTTAGTCATGATACCGCCGTATCTTCACTCCACCGTGACTGCAGCCAGACGCTGGAAAATGGCTTCACAACGGGTTGACGTCCTGTCTGGTTGGATGTTCTTCCACCGTCTGAAACGACTGGCGTCAGAGGTGCTGTTCGACCGCTGCAGCTCCGTGTTTTGTGCCGTCTCCGGGACGACAGGCGGGTCGCGCTATCAGCCGGACCGTAGCGATCCTCGGCGTGTCAGTAGGTGCTCCGCCGGCGCGCTGAGGAGACGACGGTCCGGGGCAGGTCAGTAGGTGTTTCACCGGCGCACTGAGACGACGAAGCAGGTCAGTAGGTGCTCCGCCGGCGCGCTGAGGAGACGACGGCCCGGGGCAGGTCAGTAGGTGTTTCGCCGTCGCACTGAGGCGACGACGGCCCGGGGCAGGTCAGTAGGTGTTCCGCCGTCGCACTGAGACGACGAAGCAGGTCAGTAGGTGCTCCACCGGCGCGCTGAGGCGACGACGGCCCGGGGCAGGTCAGTAGGTGTTTCACCGGCGCACTGAGACGACGAAGCAGGTCAGTAGGTGCTCCGCCGGCGCGCTGAGGAGACGACGGCCCGGGGCAGGTCAGTAGGTGTTTCGCCGTCGCACTGAGGCGACGACGGCCCGGGGCAGGTCAGTAGGTGTTCCGCCGTCGCACTGAGGCGACGACGGCCCGGGGCAGGTCAGTAGGTGTTCCGCCGTCGCACTGAGAAGACGACGAAGCAGGTCAGCACAGGTCCGGGACAGGTCAGCACAGGTCCGGGACAGGTCAGCACAGGTGCCCCGCCGGCGCGCTGAGAAGACGCGTCCGGCCAGCTCGGTATATCGGTCAACGCTATGACGGAGAGTCGGCATCGACTGCTGGCTGGGCGCCCGGGTCGCGACGACCTACCATGAAGAGCTGTGTTCTGCTGCCAGGATGAGCCCAACGACCGCGTGGATGATCCTCGCGTCGCTGTGCACCTCACAGGCGTGCATGGAGTCCGCCTTTGCCACCGACGTCCTTGACCTCGGCCAGGAGATCAAGGGAGTGACATTCGTCGACCCGAACAGGTGCAGCAGTTGCTTGTGCTGCGCGCTCTGCCACCACGTGCCGGGCTGCGCCAGCTTCAGCTTCAGTCGTGTGCCGGCTGTACAGCAGCGTGGCCAGCTACACCAGCCTGATGCCGGCCGACAAGTGGCAGTACTTCGTGATGCCGAACGTCTCTGGGCACCACCAGTTCTGCCGACGCGACGCCGACTGCCAGGTGGCCGGCGACACCTGCCGTGGCCGCATCTGCAAACGCCTCGACACAGTCACCTGCCTCACCGTCTACGAGACGTTCGGCGCCGGCGTCCGGTTCCGCGAGCGGCCGACGCGCCTGCACGGCTGGCTGAACGGCCAGCCACTGGCGCTCGCCTGCCGCATGCACACCGACTACGCCGGCTTCACCCGGCTGTTCCTCAACCGACGCGGCTTCCACTTCGACAACGACACCGTGCTCGACTACAACGGGCGGCTGGACAGCGCCACGGCGCCGCACTCGATCCTGCACCTCGCCGAGCTGATCCGCCTGCTCCATAATTGGCATCAATGATGCTTTTGACATTGCTAATGATGCAATACAGAGGCTAGACTCGGTATTTGACCGCAGTTTACCTATATATCAGCACTTTATCCGGTCATTACCAGCTTCAGTTACCGGAACCGGGCCGCCCTCATGACTGGAAGGGAAGTAAGTGAATAAAGCATGGAAACGCTTAGGTACACAATGTCAAACAGTAGTTTTCAGGATGTGTAGGGAGTAACATGCAAAGTGGCATCAATCGCATGACAGGCATTTCCATTTATGACAACATTCCAGTTGGCCCAGTTTTGTTCCATTAACCTGTCATGAATTTGACCTGGCTTGACCATAGTGACCTAACATGACTTTGAACTATATAGCATAATACAACTATATAACATATCATAGTGTTGCCAACAACACTTCCTTTTTGCCAATATACGGAAAGCGCACCAGCGCAGATTTTTGTGGTCTGACGCTGCGAGTCTTAAATTTTAAGTATTTAACACTAACGGCCCTTAATTCGAAAACGTTTCGACCGATTTCCGTTTTTCTTCCTGTAAACAATTCGTCGTTCATTTCTAAGCAGGTATGCAAAAATAGCGTATATCGACTGGTAAAATCTGGAGATATGTACGAAAACCGAAGTGTGCGTGGATTTCCCCCCCTCCATGACGCGTGCTATAATATCGGCACGGTGTACAGTAAATAAAGGCTTGTAATCTTCACTGAATTTCACGCTCCTACCACACCAAGTAGTGAACGCCAGACGAAAAACCACAAGCAGGATGAATCTACATTACCAGAACAGGCCTAACGAAAGCCACGAAGGTGCTTGAGGAGCTTCAAATGGATATAACATCGCCTCTGCTACTATCATAAAATCTCCTGGAATATTGCAGAGGCCAAAAACATTGACACATTACGTTGCCTTCACCTAAATAGCACTCGTCTTTGAATTCTGTCCAAATTTCTCTCCTGACTGGAGCAAGCTGCAAATATCATTGCCCCACACACCACGCTGCAAACATGATCTCGTTGTGCATTTTTTTTTTTGGTTCCATCGTGTCAATAATTTCATTTAATATACTTGCACTCCCAGATGGCAAGTAACAAGTACCAAAGTAAGTACTAATTCGTCTCCATCCAAGAATTCGGACGCCACTAAATATTTTACCTGGCTCACACTTGATCTGCACAGTACACACATACACATCTGATGGACACAAACGGTCACAAATATGATGAAAACCGAGGATGTCCAGAAAACCCGTCAGGGGTTTAGTAAGCATCCATGGCAATGCTGCAGACGAAGTTTAAAAACCAAGAACTTCAAAAATGCCCTCAGGATACACTTCATGTCCTCGGTTGCCAGGCGTCCAAAAAGAAAATAGCCTCGATATACACGAACTACAAGTGCACACATTCACGCACACACACACACACACACACACACACACACACACACACACACACACACACACACACACACACACACACACACCTATATGCTGCAAGGTGCGACATGATGATTGAATGCGATATGAGGTGACTTTTTGTGCCGGCTAATATTGTGATGCGCTACTGTTTCAGCTGAGTCAGGTGGTCTCGCCTCTGCCTATTCCGCTGCTGGCCGATGTGCTCAACAGGTCTGTGCGAGACAGAAACGTTCAGCTGTCGCAATTGGCAAGCAACACGCGGACTCAAAGCCTGCCCGACCATATGGAGCCACCCGAGCTGACCGACGAGGCTGCGGAGCTGGAGCTGGGGCTGGAGCTGGAGCTGACCGATCGTATGCAGCCGCCCGACTCGTCCCCCGTGGAGGTTCAGCCGCAGCCAGTGGCGGCGCAGGCGTACTCGCTGATTTTCGGCCAAACGGCCGCACAGCCGGTGCTGGTGGTGCTGCCACCTGCCTACCAGCGTTTCGGCGCTCCTGGCGGCGGTCCGACGCACTACGTCACCATCGCGCTGCCGCCCGAACTGAGCGCGACGCGCGCCGCCGCTCCGAGAGAGGTCGCTCCGAGGGTGGCCAGAGGTCGCTGTCCTTCTGATGCAACGGCATGTGGTCGCCAGTGCTGCGACCAGGTGCTGGTGGCTTCGCAGCTCTCCGGCAAGCGGTACTCTAACGAAATTCCTCGGTCCAAACGCGAGAGGCCCACCGGCCGCTACTTTGCTTACTACTTTTGACCTCGTCAATTTTGAAACAATGTGTTCGTGTTGCTATAGCTATGCACACCCGAAGAAAGCCTGGGGAAGTGAACAACTATGTGTTCCGTTAATGTCCTTTGATGACCTGTTTCCACTCCTCCCGGTTTCTTCTGTGAGTTGAATTTTCCTCGTTTTGGGGTTGAAAAATTTGATCTTTTTCGGAGCTTCTTCTAAAATGAATTTGCCCATGGCTACCTGTATGAATGTCACCAAAGTATGTACCTACCGCCTTTGTTTGCTCATTTCCTGTGAGATTTTCATCAGCTTCCTATGCTATACATAATTTATTTGTGGGAATGCTCACTGTTTCTTACGCAAAATACACTTTTAGACCATGGGCATAGACAGATTCATTTAGGCTACAGCAGCATCGGGGGACATGGCCTTGTCCCAGAAGCTTACTTGCTGTTTGTGCTCTGGGAGACTCCACATCCGAACCTCTCATCTGTCATCCGTGTTTTTACTTGGCCTGCACCACCCGAGGTGGTATGAGTGCCCCCACCAGTTGTATATAATCACTAGAAAATGGCTTAAGATAGTGTGCAGTTTTTGCAGGTCACTAGTGATGACAATGGCTTAAAACTGGTTTCAATCTGGGCTTTTGAAAATAGTTGTATGACGCCAAGTAACCGACTGTTTTTGCTGAGACGACCGTTATCCTCTGCTTCGCCGCAAGTGAAGTGTTCAGATGACTGGCAGGTCAAGTTTGAATATGATCACCCCTTCTTAACCCGCGCCGTCCCGGGGGAGTCGTTGACGACCCACACGGCCATACGGCGTAAGTAGTGGTTCCAATATCTGGATATGTGCATTGAAGCAAAGCAAGAAGTGATCCGCTCCAGTAAAAATTGGTCACAATATTGCCGAAACAGAGGTTATCTGCCGAATATGGTGTATGTATCTCGCATTTATCTACGCATTATGGTGTGCACATCTCATATCTATTTGTCGAATATGTTCTACGTATCTCACACTTATCTGCCGAATATAGTGTACGTATCTAACACTTATCTGCCGAATACGCCGCGTTTACTTCACACTATTCGACCGAACATGCTGCAGCGCTGCCTGCTGACGTGCTTACGTTCGAGCACGGCCTGGTGGGTGTAGCACAGATAAACTACGGCTATCAGTTCGTAATCGCCCTTTTCTCGCCGCAATGTATGCATGCTGGCTCCGTGCCGCTGCAGCAATAAGCCAGAGGGGCTCGCCGAGCTGATCGGACCTACCGGGCGCCGACGTCGGGACAACATCGACTGCCGATCCCGAACGGTTTATTGTGTGATATCCACTTTGTACACGAGCCGAAGCGAGAGCGCGCGGTGGCCGGTGTCGATGCCGCTGCTTCCGCTCGGCGCCCAACACAAACCCAGATACCATTATCGACAAGGCGACACTGAGTACACGCGGAGGCGGTGGCCGACAGGGACACAAAGCCACCTGCCTGCCACCTGTCGGCCAGTCGCGCAGCTCCGGTGGAGAGGACGCGCATTATCCGCCTGCGATCTGCCGTCAGCCAGGCCGACGCAGCTGTTGTTGTTGGAGCCGCTGCTGTTGACACCGGCCACGGTGTCACCGTTCCCGACGGTGGTGTCGACGGACCATGGACAGAGTGCACCTTCGGATGTATTCACGTGTTGCCGTGCCAAGCGCTAGCCGACGGCCTACCGAATCCGCCAATAGATGGCAGCATAGTAGCACGGTGTCGTTCCACCGCGGGTTGGGCGCACCAGACGGATTGTTGACGCACGGCGAGCGGACGAAGTCATGGGCAGGCCGAAACAGTCGGCATCGCAGTTGATAGCGTGCCCCGGCGGTGGCGCGCACTTGATCCGCACGTGGTCAGCGAGCTGCCGCTGCAGTCAAGGAGGAAATTCACCAGCCCGCCTGGTGTGGCCGCGACGGAAACTGAGCACCACGCCCAGGCTCGGGGCCATCGTATAAAGCAACCGACAACGTGTTGGTCCAAGTTGTGCGAGGACTTACAGAGAGACCGAACCGGAAGTTAGATAGCCGCGCGTGACGAGAATACGGTCGAAACTGAAGTACCGCCTGGCGAAGCAGCTGTTGCACTGTCGCGGCAGGAAACGGAAACGCCGGCATTGACACCTTTGGGACAGTGGGACAGTGGGACAGTGGGACAGTCCCACACAGTGGGACGTGTTTGTCGCCAGGACGACCGGACGGCCGGCTCCAGTCCCTGCTGTTTGACCGAGAAAAGCGGACGGACAACTAGCAGAGAGTCTACTTTTTGAACTTCTCTCCGCTGTCCATGCTGAGCGAGCCGGCACCGCCGCCGAAGCCGTAGCCCTTGGGGCCGTACTTGCGGCCGTGGCACTGTTTGCAGTAGAGGAATTTGTCGTGCTCGGTGCAGTTGGTGGAGTCCAGCGCCTTGCCGCACATGCCTGGAACGCGGTCACAGCCGGTCAGTGACACTTGGCAGGTCATAGCTGCTCAGTGGTACACGACACGGCACAGCCGGTCAGTGACACTTGGCAGGTTATAGCTGCTCAGTGGTACACGACACGGCACAGCACGTCAGCGACACTTGGCAGGTCATAGCTGCTCAGTGGTACACGACACGGCACAGCACGTCAGCGACACTTGGCAGGTCATAGCTGCTCAGTGGTACACGACACGGCACAGCACGTCCGTGACAGATGACATGTCATATTTCATCTGTGAAACACGACAAACATCACGCCGATCACGAGTGAAGGCGCGATGTGATACACGACAGGGTGCACTACGCCACAGACAGGTGACACAATACATCAGGTCAGGGACCCATAGCGGGTCACATCATGCTCATGACAAGTGAGAGCTGAGATCCTGTCAGAAACACAGGTGTGTCACACAGCCGCACCGTCACAAGCCAGGCTGCAACTGGCCATTCCAAATGGTGCCTCAAATTATCTGGATGTACCAGCTCGGGACCATCTGGATTGCCGACCTCACATTGTTATCACTACTCAGCCGTCTGGCAAGCGCGGTCGTCCCATGTAAGGCACTATGGTAGTGCCTCACCTGAGTAGAGCTGGGAAGTATTTTTGTATGCTATTTTCATAAAAAGATGCTTTCATCCACTGGAGAATAGTAAACTTGAAAAACTAGAAACAAATATACAATGGTGACTCATAATTATGGTGAAAATTGGAGTTCATTTACATTAACACCATTTACATCTTAGCTTCCAAACAGCTCTAGCATCGGTTGGCAGAGGCTGGCCTCTCGCACATATCGTCACATAGTAAGTTTTCGTTTCATAACAAGCGCAGGGTAGGCCGGGGCCCTCCAATATTGTTTGGCAATCGGTGACGTCACATTGGCTGGACAATTGCTCAGTCCCGTTAGCGCTCCAGCCAAATTCCGTGTTTTCCACACGATGTTTCCGATCTTAAACACTGTCGAAATGGGACAAAATGGGGTTCATTTGAACGCTTGAAGAATCTTGTCCACGAAATGAGCTGTATTTTTCCTAACACTAGAATTTTAAGCTCAGACCCACGCTGACTGCATTCATGTCAAGCGCAGCAAGAATCGCGCGGTGCCACGGGTAGTAGCAGTATGATGAGACAGGCCAACTGAAGATCACGGCTGGGTAGGAGGGGTAGGACCAAGTAAGAGATAACTGTTGCACATAATTCCTCCCCACTTGGTGCAAGGGCGTAAACAAGGGTGGGGGTACTGTGAGTATGTGCCCCTATGGGAAGGTGGTACCCATCCAGCCAGGAGAAGGCGTCAACATTATATTTATGCTACCGGCGGAGGTACTTATACCGATTGGAATAGCACGCCCTTCTTACCAAAGTGCAGATACGGAACCTGCAGCTGGTTTTCAGGATTGCTTTCCATTTTTCATTCATGTACGTCTAGACCAGGCGTATTCTTGTTGTACATTTTTGAAGGGCAAGTGCCTCCTCAATGGTGGCTCTGTCCACTAATAATTTGGATTTTTAACATGGGGTACCATGGAGCATGCATTCTATCGATGTGGGGCTTCCGATTAACTTCATGTATTTTGCACCGTAATAATCAATAAGAAGAATAACAAAATAATACTAATTATATATATATATATATATATATATATATATAATAATAATAATGCGCATAATATATATGTGTATATGCGAGCCATTGCGGGTTATGAAATGGAAATATATTGAAACCTCAGTGATATTTTATATATGAAATTTACCGGCAATTTCGGAAGCATTTGGACAGAGGGAGAGGGTTGAAATCCACTGACTTCGGAACGATGGTGATAGGCTTGGCACATTGCAACGCCAAATTAAGTTGTTCATACTCATCTTAACATAAAATAATAATGGGTACTTATGAAAAATACTGGTCGAAATCCGGCGATATTTTTCTGCTTCACCTAATTTGGGTGGCCCCTGCCGTCTGGGTCATCCGCCTCAAATTGTCATCACTATTCTACCGTCTGTGTTGTCCACCTCACATTGTCACTACTACTGGGCCGTTTCAGAGCGGTCCACCTCACATTGCCATCATTGCTCGCCCGTCCGGCGGTCTATTTCACATTGACCTCGCTCGTTGCTATATGATCAACATGGTCGACGCGCTCTAAAGCCAAAAATAACTCGCTCGTTCGTCGGAGGATGGAAGCCACGGTAGCGAAAAGGCTGGTTGAGTACCCTCACAGGCCCGGGAGAGCGTTTGGTACAGGGAACCGTCGCACTGTGGGACGACGCTATCGAGGAGAGACCAAATGCGGCAAAACCTGGCAGATGGTTCCCATGGTCACTGCTGATGTGGATCGGTTCACATCTGCATCAAACCATCTATCGATCACACAACATCGCTCCATCACACTACACCACACGACATCACACCATCTATCGACGACATCTGGAGCCACCACATTAACGTGCTGCCAGGGGCGGATCCAGTAATTATGATGGGGTATCTCTCGTCTGGAGGAGTAAAATGTATCTGCCGAGGAGCCATTTCTCCGCAGGGGTACCAATTGTCCGCAGGTGCACCAATTATCTACAAGGGGTACAATTTCCCCACGGTTGTGCCAATTTGCCGAAGGCATTTCATTTCTCCGGAGGGATGTCGTTTCCCCGCATGTGTTCCATTTATGCGCAAACATGCCATTTATCAGAAGAAGAGGCACTGGTTGAAACATTTTGTTTTTCAATGCTTCAAAGGTGTGCATTCGAGCATCCTGCATCAGAGCATTTTCACACAGAAGAGCGCATGTTTCACTTAAGGTGGTACCTTCAGTTGAACAAAAATAGTGAAGAGTCCTCTCTGGCATAAAAGTGACGTCTTCCTGTAGTCAGAGGGACACCGCATCACCATGTTAGGGGTCCATGTCCCCGTGTTCCTTTCCATTCTCCCCTTGATCCGCCTCTGCCTGTGGCACGTTCTCTGTATCGCGAAAAAGAACACACATGCGTCGCTCGTGGTGTTGACAGCTGCCACAATGGCCGCAAACTTCTGAATCAATATTCTCCACTACTCCTTTAACACGCGCATGTCCGGGGGAAGATATCTGCCCACCTTCGGTTTTTCCTCATTTTCCGCCAAACGGACAAACTTCGCATAGCTGTTCATTGGGCGTTTCCGCATATCTTAATACATTTTTAACCCTGGGTCATCTCAGGTCATGTCACCAAATCAGGCGAAGTGACCCAACTACACTCGGAGTTCTAGGTGGCATAACTTCCACAATAATTGGGCGATTGATTTCAAGCTTATAACACGTCACATCTTATCAGGGACCATAATATGTATAACGGATTTTTGTCGCAGCATTGACCATAGGTCAGGTCGCGGCCATGGCTTCCCCATTATAAGGCCATGGTAAAATATACAAATGTTTCCTGGTTACATATTTCCGCTCGGAATGATCTCACAACGGTTGTGGCATGTAGATAGAAACTATGCTCAATGCTACCGTTGATATTTTTGCTCAGTGACATGACCAAGGTCATCTGAGGTCACCTGAGACCACTACACATTTCTGCGCATTATATCGCACTGCATTGAGGTAGAAGGCTGAAATTATCGTCATTGTGCTTGTATCGCCAAGACGTGACGATTGATACATTACATGACCTCCCTAGGCGACTTCATGATCTTGACCTGAGGTCATGAATTCATGACCTTGACCTGAGTTTCGGTTGACCTGACCTTAAGTTACACCGCGTATTGTCGGTAGCGCATTTCAAGGAATGTCGAAGAGCGTTCGCCGTTTGTTTCTATCTGTTACAGGTCCTGATATATGTGTCAATATCTGAGTCCGACCTGATCTGGTCGAATTTGACCTATGATGACCCAGTGACCTGAATGTTGACCTGAGCGAAAAAATGACCGAAACACTTTCGATAGAGCCCGTCACCAGCTCTCCAACGCCGTTTTCCGTATTTCCGTTTAGCTAGCATAGTTCTAGAGATCTTAGGGGGCAGACATCTGCCCCCCGAACATGTGAGGTTGGCGCGGACCACCGAACGTGCGAGTGTTAATAAATGCTTGTCACGTCTCCCGAAAATCAGCATCAGCTCTTCAGTGTGTTGTTGCACGACTCGATCTCTTCTGCAAACAGCCAGACAAACGTGAACGAGCTTGAGATGCAGCAACTGGTCAGTTGCAGCGACCGTTGTGACTGGACTCTCGGCTTCCCATTGGCTCACGAAGGAACCCGGCGTAGCTCGACATGAAAATAATCTCGACATTGTCTGTCTGGCCGACCTACATACGCATCATTTCCGCCCAGTGACAGGGCAGACTGGAATGGTTCGACATGCCCTTGAATCACGGTAGATGACATGACCCTACATCACAGCAGATGCTCAGACCTGTCGCCGCTTGTCTCCGCAGCCTCTGGAGCTGTTGGCCAGCGTGCTGAGTAACGAGTTTGCAGCGCTGAAAAGTTCCATCGCTAGGCAAACACGTACCGTATTTTGGATCGCAGACAGAATATGCATCGGAAAAGACATTCAACGGGAATCCATCGCTTCTTGTGCTCATACATGGACAACTCCGAGTTGTGAAGGGGGTGCAACGGCCCTCACCCCGCCTCCTTGTGACCAGAAAGGTTCAGTTGCAGAGTTGTGGACGAAAGTTGACTGCCATAACTGTCTCCTGGGACACCTCATGATGCACACCGATTTTTTTCAGCACAATGCCTAGGGCGTCCATTTGAGCGGAAAATGCGCCACATTGAGTAGAAAGACCTCCCTTCAGGACGCTCAGGAATGCATCCATGCCGATCTTTTTTAGCTGAAGGCACCTGCTTCTTCAGGGACACTCGAGCGCACCCTCCCTCCTTAAGATTTGTTTATTTAGTCTATGTCAACATTGTCTCGCATGGTACACATTTCGTTAAGTCACATGGATGTGACTTAACGAAATGTGTACGATCCCAGCAGAGATGCTGCAGGAAAATATAGTACACTACTAGCAAGAGGTCCTATGGGAATTTCCACATTGAGTTGACCGAGAACGCCGCATGCCTATAGGTTACTTGGAGAATCTCGACCCGCATCTGATCACAAAGCGCCGTCCCGACCTGCCCAGAAAACATCGCATGTCAACTCACCGCACTTGAAGCAGGTCTTGTGGTACTTGTAGCCTCCGGCGACACGCTCCTCGGCGGCGTATACCGACTTCTCGCAGGTCGGGCACTTGGGCACGTCTGGCGCCTTGAAAGGCATGTCAGCGGCTTGGGGCGCTTGGCTGCAACAAGGCACAACATTGTCACGAGCTGGTGTCGGAGTGTCTGAGAGGCTCTGTGGCACAACATTGTCACGAGCTGGTGTCTGAAGGTCTTAGAGGCTTTGTGGCACAACATTGTCACGAGCCGGTGTCGGAGGGTCTGAGAGGCTCTGTGGCACAACATTGGCACAGAGCCGGTGTCGGAGGGTCTGAGAGGCTCTGTGGCACAACATTGTCACGGGCTGGTGTCTGAGGGCCTGAGGGGCTCTGTGGCACAACATTGGCACAGAGCCGGTGTCGGAGGGTCTGAGAGGCTCTGTGGCACAACATTGTCACGGGCTGGTGTCTGAGGGTCTGAGGGGCTCTGTGGCACAACATTGGCACGGGCTGGTGTCTGAGGGCCTGAGGGGCTCTGTGGCACAACATTGTCACGGGCTGGTGTCTGAGGGTCTGAGAGGCTCTGTGGCACAACATTGGCACGGGCTGGTGTCTGGGGGTCTGAGGGGCTCTGTGGCACAACATTGTCACGGGCTGGTGTCTGAGGGTCTGAGAGGCTCTGTGGCACAACATTGGCACAGAGCCGGTGTCGGAGGGTCTGAGAGGCTCTGTGGCACAACATTGTCACGGGCTGGTGTCTGAGGGCCTGAGGGGCTCTGTGGCACAACATTGGCACAGAGCCGGTGTCGGAGGGTCTGAGAGGCTCTGTGGCACAACATTGTCACGGGCTGGTGTCTGAGGGTCTGAGGGGCTCTGTGGCACAACATTGGCACGGGCTGGTGTCTGAGGGCCTGAGGAGCTCTGTGGCACAACATTGTCACGGGCTGGTGTCTGAGGGTCTGAGAGGCTCTGTGGCACAACATTGGCACGGGCTGGTGTCTGGGGGTCTGAGGGGCTCTGTGGCACAACATTGTCACGGGCTGGTGTCTGAGGGTATGAGGGGCTCTGTGGCACAACATTGTCACGGGCTGGTTTCTGAGGGTCTGAGGGGCTCTGTGGCACAACATTGTCACGGGCTGGTGTCTGAGGGTCTGAGAGGCTCTGTGGCACAACATTGTCACGGGCTGGTGTCTGAGGGTCTGAGGGGCTCTGTGGCACAACATTGTCACGGGCTGGTGTCTGAGGGTATGAGGGGCTCTGTGGCACAACATTGTCACGGGCTGGTGTCTGAGGGTCTGAGGGGCTCTGTGGCACAACATTGGCACGGGCTGGTGTCTGGGGTCTGAGGGGCTCTGTGGCACAACATTGGCACAGAGCCGGTGTCAGAGTGTCTGAGAGGCTCTGTGGCACAACATTGTCACGGGCTGGTGTCTGAGGGTCTGAGGGGCTCTGTGGCACAACATTGTCACGGGCTGGTGTCTGAGGGTCTGAGGGGCTCTGTGGCACAACATTGTCACGGGCTGGTGTCTGAGGGTCTGAGGGGCTCTGTGGCACAACATTGTCACGGGCTGGTGTCTGAGGGTCTGAGGGGCTCTGTGGCACAACATTGTCACGGGCTGGTGTCTGAGGGTCTGAGAGGCTCTATGGCACAACATTGTCACGGGCTGGTGTCTGAGGGTCAGAGGGGCTCCATGGCACAACATTGTCACGGGCTGGTGTCTGAGGGTCTGAGGGGCTCTGTGGCACAACATTGTCACGGGCTGGTGTCTGAGGGTCTGAGGGGCTCTGTGGCACAACATTGTCACGGGCTGGTGTCTGAGGGTCTGAGGGGCTCTGTGGCACAACATTGGCACGGGCTGGTGTCTGGGGGTCTGAGGGGCTCTGTGGCACAATATTGTCACGGGCTGGTGTATGGGGGCCTGAGGGACTCTAAATCTGGGTAAAGACGCAATGTCTGGCAGCGAGATGTATATGACAAAGCGTGTAAACATGTTCATAAATTGCGCAGTCTTGTCTTGCATCTGATCTAGTCTTATATCGTCAAACTGCTCCACTTGAGCACCATGCTACATTCGATGAAGTATGATGCATTACAATATTGTAGCAAGCAAATCCTAGTCATCGAAAACTATGACCCTTTCTCGCAGAACGAACCGCCTTCAGTTGCTACCTGGCTAAAGACGCTCCAGTACTGCAGTATCTAGAGGTGTTGCTGTTGCTGTATGAATAATCCTCGGAAGGAACCTTCTGGGGTTCAAGGGGCATTCTAGATTGTTTGAAAGTCGAGAACCATTACGCTCTAAAACTCCGACTGGTGACCTAGTGTACCGTTGTATGGACGCAATGTCATATCCTGGATCTTCCTTACAGTTTGGTGAGCCACGTCCTGCGTCCTGGTGTCTCGTTTAAATCAAGTGACCTTCCTATATATTTATCATTCCACGACCCCTCCACTCCCAAAATAAACGTCTCCTTCTCGAGTGTCGCATATTTGTTTAAGCACACAAAGTGTTGTATCTGCATCCATAGTTATATTTCACGTAAGGTGACGAGCAAGGCAGCTTGATTAGGTGTAAGTACGGCGGGGATATCTTCCGAGGAGGGACGGGGTAAGCTGCCAACTCCAATTATGTTCTGTCGTTTTCTTCTTGCCTTATTTGCTATGCAGTTTCAGTGAGGTCCTCTCCCTTCCACGGGCCTCTTTCCTCGTATTTGAGGCCTCATATTATATCCTGGGGCTTCCTCTTTCCGACTGGTGGTCTCATGTACCGTTGTATGAGCATAGCGTCACTTCCTCGGTTCTTCCTCACCATTTTCTGAGACTCGTCATACGTCTTGGGTTCTCGTTTAAATTACGGGCCTCCTGTACGACTTCAACTCCATCGTCAATTTTCCTGCAGCCTCCTTCTGTGTTCGGGGCCTCTGTCTACGCCAAGAAGCCTTCCCTTACACCTTCGAGCATAGGTGCCTAGTTTTGTGTTGCTGAGAAGCCTTCTTTGAAAAGGAGGCCTGGAACGGCCACAGTTCAACCTTTTTCAGGGCCTTGGGTGAGATACCTCCTGCTATTTCCTGGGGCCTCCTTACCCGTCTTGGAAGGCCTGCTCCTGCATCCTGGTGTTTCTGCTGACAAGTTAGAGGCCTGTTGTGCAGCCTCAATGGCCTCATCTAATTTCTTGTGGTACTCCCTATCCACTCGCTTCTGGGGCCCCTCTTGGGTTCCAAGAGGTCCCTTTGTCATTTTGTGGGCCTCGCTCAAAGGCTTTGATATCATTCAGTAATGTCTCCATGTCGGTTTTGGGGCCTTCGGTACTGTTTTAGATGCATCGTCTTATTCCCTGGGCCTTCCTGTCGGTTTCTGCGCCCTCATCTTTGGTCCAAGGCCTTCTCGTTCATATTAGTGGATTCCTGCATAAGCTTATAACCTCGTTTCATTTCTTGATGTCCTCGATGTCAATATTAGAGCCTCTCCTTTCCTTCTGGGAACCACATGTGACATACTAGAGGCCTCCAGTGTCCTTTTAGGGATACCAACTCATTTCCAGGATATCTTTGCCAGTTTGTGACGCCTCCTTCATATTAGCGGCTTGCTCATCCGCCTCAGGAGATTCGTCTGATATTGTCTAGTCTTGCTACCAATCTTGGGACTAGTCTTTCATCCTGGATCCCTTCCCTGTTAAATAATGTTTCTCTTTATTTCAGCACTAACGTACATACCCGAATCGCTTCCCTTCAGAGGACGGAAGTCTCCCTTCCTGTATGGAGCCCTTCGTGCCCGGATTGGAGTTCCTGAGTCGGCTTAGATGTGAAAAGATCATCCCAGATTTCAACGGGTGAAACCATATGTTCGATCCTCCCTCCACCGCTAGCGCTGCCTCTGCCATCGAATTTTCGTAGCACCGGTGTCGTAAAAAATCGGCAGTAAAGACTCCAATGCCATCGCGAACAAGGAAGACACGTTCGCCGATATTCAGCACGTCAGGGCTAAAAAAAATGGTTTCGTGGTTGTCGTCCAAATCCGGAATAGGCTTGGTGGTTGTCACCTTTTGTGCAAACGATAGCATTATGCTACGTGACCCGGAACAGGGGTTCCCAACCTGGGGTAATGCGCCAGCTTGTGGAGAGGGGTGGGGGTGGGGTTATAGCGGGGTTTCGTCAAACCCCGAGTATGGAGAGTACTGTGTACATTTGCCAAAAACCTGTGCACATATATCGGCAGGAAATGCTACACGTTCTCAACCTTGAAAATGAACTTTGGCTGAGGCATTCTTAATTTGATACGGGGTAATCACGAGGTTGTCCTAACCCAAAGTGGGTAATGATAGCTCGAAAAGGTTGTGATTTCCTGGACCTATAACAAATTGCGTCGATTACCTTTATACAGAATATCTTGGATCCAATTTCCTTTCCGGCAATTCGGCGTCGTTATTGTCCAAACAAATATTACATCAAAATAGGTATATTATTTAACACATCCTTGACTGCAATCAAGTTTGTAAACACGAGAAACACCGAAAAAAACATGATGTTCGCTCACCAACACGCAGGTCAATCTTAAGTACAACAACTGGATACGTATGTGTGCCCACCAAGTATGCTGCATATGCGGCGAAGTTTTCTCGCCAGCGTCAAAAAACTCAACGGCATCAATGGCATTCCACAAGATCGGCCCTAATGTAGCAAGACAACATAAATTAACAATCCAGAGAGGTATGTGCTTTCAGTGAGTACCTCATAGTTGGTATAAACCAGTATGTTAAACAATATTTACAGTTAATCATAACCGTAACAAGGAACAACGCTGTGTGTAGTTTCTACTCATTTTAGTCAGAAAAGATGTACGATTTTCCACACTTATCTCGCTTGTGACGGGCGATCACTTTCCCCTCTACCTGTTGAGACAGAGTAGCGCGCACGAAGTTGTCCAGGTGAGGGTGTTTCTTTAACACAGCCCCGATCAGCCAGTCCGCATGTGGCACGCTTGGTCCGTTCCAACGGATCACTAGCTCTTTTTCGGCATTTGTGTGGCTCAGTACCCGCGATGAGGTCATGCCAAACACATTTTTACTGCAGATGCCATACTCTCTACAACGCTTTCCGCTGGGCAAATTAGCCACAACCTCACCACGATCGAGAGGTATGGCATGAACAGCGGGTCTTTTGGCACCATAGGTCCTTGAACAACTTCTGGTTGAATCCAGTGTTCAGGCGTTTCAGCGCACGGAAAGTGGCTTCGATTGACTCCGATGGGATGGGATCTTTGGGAATCAATGACTCCCGTTGTAGAATAGCCAACGCATGTGCTACCTCTGCGACGACGGATGATGTGGGCGAGTTTTGCATCTGCTGGAGATCCGCTGCTTGCCTGATGTGCTGCATGTTCTCCTTCAGCTGCAGGTTGTTGCAGCCCCGCGTCTGCCCTCTAGCATCCACACCGTGCTCCCGACTGGCGCAGTGGTATTCGGAGCTCGGGTGAATGTGGAGATTTCCTTGACCTGTCAAAGGTTAACATCTCTGTGTAGCCTCGTTCAACACTCAACACACTACATTTTTCTGATCAAATAAAGACCACGAAAAATTGAGACGATATATTATTATGTAAATTGCAATATCGTACATGGAATGAATACAATTATCATTGGCGAATTAGTATTTTACCAATTCGGGAGCTCATCATGAATTGCTATACGAAAGTCTTCTGTGCCAAAAACAGTTTTATATTCTGCTGTAGTACAGCAGACTGAATTATGGAAACACAGGTAAATTGTCCATATAACAAAAAAGAAGGTTGAAAATAATTTCACGACCACTTAATTTGTTAGCCTTTTTCTTGGTCACTGTTCATCAGTATCTTATCACTTCTAAGCACGACGCTTTTTTATTCACCTGGTGTTGTTGAAGATTCGAGGCGTATTTTTGAATAGCTGGGCCAGGATTCCACCATTTCCTCGCTGTCCCCTTCGTCCAGGACACTTTGGATGTCCAGTGATGTCCTCAGAGTGGGACCACTGCAATGTTTCTCGAGTCTTCTCCGTTTCGGTCCGGAAGTCCTCGACCATAGCCTTGTACTTTTCTTGGCGTTCCCATGGCAGATGCTGCAGGTTTTGGAGACTCTTGCTTGCCTTTGAGAGCACGGAATACAGGTCCTGCAGCGCCGCCAGCCGAGCATGGAAACATGAATCTGTAAAAACAAAAACAAAAGAGGAATTAAACGGTTTGGAGATTAAAATATGGAAATGAACTCATGCTAGATTGCTCCATTAGATAATCCATTCTTCTGCGGGTTCTCAAAGCGCATTGCGCAGTCTATGATCAACAAATAAACATATTTTATTTCGGAACGAACTACCTACCATATTTGCTCGTTCACGAAGGAAGGCATTATATACCCTCAAAACCTGAAAATAAACGCTGTATTTTTTGGCACAATCCGTCATCTCATCATCTGCAAGTAGTATCATTGGGATAGAACACGTAGGCTGCTTCTGACGTTAACAAAACAGCTGCATCACGTTGATATCAATTGCTTAATCTATGTAAAACGTGCGAAGAACTCTATAGTTAAAATGAGTCAACTAGACTAAAACAAGCCACGCGCGCGCCAGCGTGCAAGCGCATACGCACACATACTATGCGAAGGCGTGTTAATACCCCAGTTTTGTCTATTCAATATATCTGTGGGAAAAAATTATTGATACAAAAATTAAACTGACAGCTTTGCATAATTGTTGCGATCAATGTAGCGTACAAAGCATGTATGACAGATATTTTCCTTTTATCAGAAACTTTTATCGGTTCCCACCCAAAAACATACAAATTATTAATACAATTTATTTAAGAGCATTACCCTTCAGCAGTTCGAGGTCCTTCTGTAGATCTATTGGCTGACATGACCGGCTACTCGTCGTAGTGCCGATCTCTCGTAGCTGGTTCTCCATAGCGGCCTTCAGCACCGGTATGTTTACCGTAAATGCCTCTATGACGTTGGCAGCATATGGCGAGAAGCGAGTCTCGGACCATAGCAGCAGGCCTCGTGGTTCCACCCCAATACGCTTACTCGCCGCCAGGAACGTTTCACGCCCTTTTCCATATGAGAACCGTTTCACGATGCGGCTGATCTGGTCGATCACCTCTTGCACCCACCGACACGATGGCTCCTTCCTGGCACTGTGCTCCGCGAGGTCAGAAGATGCGCGCCGTCCCAAAGGAATGGAACACATGGATGCTTAGAGCGCATCGCATAGTCAGGGTGTTCGGACTGCAGCTTTCTGACAAACTTTCTGGGGACGTCGGCTCCATGGTATTGACCATCTGTACAGATGGCGGCGAGCTTGGTGGTATCCATGATGTTGAGTGGCTTGACGGTGTCCACCCACTCCTTTGCCAGAGAACTACCATCATGCTGGTCCACCACGGGCGCTCCGATCACAAAACTCTGGATGAGCTCGTCACATGGTGCGTCCGGCACGATGGTTATGATGCCAGTTATGTCCACAGTTCTATGTTGGACAGTTACTTTGTCCGCGACAAGACTTACGCAAGGTGCTCTGTCAACATGACGGGCTACACACTCCAGGATAGTAGTACTGAATGCATCCCTGAACCGCTGCATTTGGGTGGCCGAATGGCAGAGATCGCCCATTGTTGAGCCTGTCATATCGCAGAGCACGATTGTCTTCTCGTACATAGTTTGGGCCATTGAGTGCTTCAGGACGTGGTACGCTGCAAGCAATGAGTTTCGGCAAGCACTTTGTATATTCCTCGCACGGACCGCCTCCCGCTCCATCTCTTGAGACGCCTTCTTCACGTTCTCTTTGTGCTTTTTAGAGCACACGTGGTGTTTCAGCGACTCTTTCAACCGGCTGAAGGGCTTAGGGATAGCAGCTGGTCTAGGGAAATCTGTACCGGCAGAGAAAGTGTAGTGGCATATGCCATGAGCGTTGGGCTTGCTGGCATGTAAATCCACCGCAAGATCGAAAGTTGGAACACATAGCTTGCACACGAGAAGATCACGAGATGGTACTGCGATGATGTGGTGCTCCGATACGGCATGAAGAAGCGTTCCCATGTCACGTGCAGCATTAATGAGCGCGTCAGTGTCACTTGTCTTGTTGTGCTGTTCTCTTGGCTCGTTGGTTAACGTCTGCCTGATTTCGAATAGGCTCTGCTCCATTCGGGCCAGTCTCCGTCCCAGCGATGTGCTGACACCTGTAATGCAAAACATTTTCATCATTTAATATCGATTATTTTTCAGAATAAGCTCAGCGTATAGTGTTGTTCTCCTACTTAGCTTTTCTGCTAAAGAACAGTACAGCAGCAAATACGAGAGCCCCTGGAGCATGTTCAGAATAGTTGTATGCCTAAAGTTATTGCTTAAAAAGTGAAAAGGGAACTGTCTTTTTATTGAAAAAGTAATAAAAAAGTGGTTTCCTTTCCGTGCTGGTTTGCTGCATCGTGCGTTTCCACGTCTTGAATGCGAAGCGGATTTAACACGTGACCCTATGGTGACCGGCTCGGACGCCCTTACATCGGTGCAAAAATCCGTGAATATCTGCCGAAAGAAGCATAATAGCGACATTTTTCACGAACAATACACAGAGAAACGTTTGATGATGTAAAATTAGTTTCTGCAACATCAACCACCCGCGGTCTATGAGCAGCATTATAAAACTTCATGAATTTCGACCCAATTGTCACTAACTCGGCCGTTGGTTTGCTGGTTTATCGAGCTACGACAGCGCAAGGGAGGCTGCGCTCGGCGCCACGGTACACCAAGCTCCATTTCGTAAGACTGTGTTGACACTCACCAAGGTAAGACTGTGTTGTCGAACCGTGCAACCATACACACAAAAGCAGCGTCAGTGAAAGGTAGGCAAGGGGGGCTGGCGTAGGGGTAGGGCTAGTAGGTGGAGGGCTGGCGTTCATGTGACCTCGCTCAATGCCTCGGGCTGGGCGATTGTTAACATGACTTGGGCAGAGTGGGGAGCCAAATATACTTGGCAATCTGACAAACGGCCGGTATTAGAAATCGGATCGAAAATCGCGGCGTTTGTGCATTATTTATCGCGGCCAGTTGGGTGCTGGAAACTGAAAATCTGAATTACGTATAAACATAAACGTTTCTCTGTGGATTGTGAGATGAAAAGGGCCAATGTCATTTCGCAGACGTTCACAGTTTTGTCCGTCGATGTTAGAGCTTATGGGCTGGCCACCATAGGATCACGTGTTAAAACCGCCCCCTGTTCAATACCTGCAAACGCACGATGCAGCAGCCCAGGATGGAAAGGAAGACCACAATTCGCAAAATATTTTTCATAAAAGAATTAACAGTAACATGCAAGGAAAAGTGTGGAACACGATATATTCGGAAACGTAACGTTCATATCAGGAGGTAATTGAAAAAATGGCTTAGAATGCGATTCCTGCAGGGTGATTTTTTTAAATATGCGCATGCTACTGTACCAGAATCATGCACCCTGTCCCCTCAGTTGTCTCGAAGTAAAATGAAAGTGTATGAATCTAAAATGGCAAGATCAAAGAGCATTTGTTGACATAATGCTACTGCCAATTTCCATGGGTTTAATGCAGTTGGTAGATCCCCAGCAGTATGAGGAAAATATTCTCAATTTATCTACATCATATACAGGGCGTTTCTTAAGTTTGTACCACACTTTTTTCGCTACAGCTCGCATACTTGGCATTATATACCAATGAAACTAGCGCCACAGGACAGCCCGATCCATGCAGTTATATGTTTCACGAACGTATGAAATGTTTCCGCGAAATAAAACGATACCAATAGCATGTATTTTTCTTAGAACTGGTAAGCACTACTCACCGCAGCCACGCTGGAGATCATTAAGTGGAATTCTTTAGCAGAACTAAACCAGCCTGAGCTGTTTTTGTATTCATATATTATACCGATATGCTGGGCCGAAAAGGGTTTAATTCATATCCGGCAGTATGCACCAAAACATCCAATGCACCCTAATAGGCTTGCTGGTTGCAAATAGCATAGAATACCGATTGACCAATCCTTTTTTATAGACTAGAGCGAAGCATAGAAAGTTTTTGTTGCCTTGGAATGTAAAATATCGTTGAAATGAACAACGTTTCCGATTCAAGGACATAATTATGATACAAAATCACTTACTAGGAGACATATGTCTATTAGTGGTCACCAGAGGCTATCTGAGGCAGGTGCGCGCACAGGATTTCGTTTCGGGAGGTCAAACTGTCGGCTGTGGGCAGGACTGGATATCGCTCTTCGGGACGGGGGGTCCAAGCTGCAGGGGTCAATCAGGGATGGGGCCCACTGCAGTACAGGGGGCCAACCATTTCAGGCACGCCGCCAGGAATGATCTGAGGGGGGTGCGTAGCTCCCAAAAGGCCCAAGTTCAGCTCCAAAGGGGCCACTCACTGGGCTCTCTGGCTGGCTCAGATGTGTCCCTCGACGAATGCTGTTTGCATATTATCCGCCAAATTATGATGGCCAACCTCTCCTTCAGGGGAGGGGGGTAGGCGAGTGGGAAGCGATGATTTTAGGCACAGCACCTAGACGAACCTCTCTTTCCTGGAGGGAAGGGGTGGAAAGTGATATCCAGGGCAGCACTTTCAAGACCCCCTTGGAGGCCTAAGGGGTGGGGGGCGCGCCCTCCTTGGATCCGACCCTGGTTAAGGGGTGTCAGAAAATACAAATAAGTGCTGAACCTATCCTGTTTTTACTCAGAAATTTATACCCTCATTCCATGGGCATGATTCCATCAAAACAGGCCACTATAAACATTTTAACCAGCGCCCCACTGGGAGGGGCAAAATCGCCCACCCCTCCGGGATTTTCGCGATAACGGAAAAACGGCGGCGCGCAGCGTTGCCAAACTTAACACCTTTTCCCCCATCATTTCCACACATTCTGTCAAATTTTGGTGTCGGAGCCTTATAAAGTCAGGTCACAGGGGTCATGTCAAGTGACCTCACCTCAAACTCACATTTTGGGAGGTCTAGGCAAAGTTTTTCCGAAACGACCGGAAAACAGGGGCACGGAGGGCCACCATTTTTGTGCCCGCCTCATACCTAATCTTTTGCGCAACTCTTCCGATTTTGTTTACCCCAGGTCATCTCGGGTCACGACTCCAGGTCACGTCAAGTGAACTCAGTATTCGAAGTAGCGTTACTCACAGAATAAGCAATCGATTGATTTAAAACTCGTAGTATGTCATGAGGCCACTAGGGACTAGAATTCTGCTATTTCGAATTTCGGTATCAGTGACCTAAGGTCGGGTCATTTCTGCTTCTCCCCATCATAAGCCTACGGGGAATATACAAAATTGTTATTTTTCAGAGGAATGGGCCAATTTTCCCAAGATCATGTTTCCCTGCACTAGTATTGATGATCCAGTTTACATTTTTGCTTAGTGGTCCCTACAAGGTCACCTGACGTCAGCAACACGTTTTTGCTGATAACTTTTCACAGAGTAACGATACAGGCGTGGAATCATCGCCATTGTGTTTGTCTCGTGAAGGCTTTCAACGATATACAACATGAAATACCTAGGTCAACGGGTGACCTTGACTTGAAGCCAAATTTGAGACTGGGCCTAACCAGGTCATGCCATATATTGTTGAACGCCTCTCGATGAGACAAACACGATGGCGTGTTAATTGTCGCTTTATCATAATTATATAAAAAGTTATTCACGAAAACGTTTCCCCATAATCGCCGGTTTTGACCTTTGATGACCTCTGGAGGCTAAACTATTGACCTGAGCCAAAATCTGATCGCACCAAACCGAAAGCATTTTTCAAGAGCCTTGTGGCGGTGTCCGTTTCTTAGCTATCATAGATCCAGAGATATATTGGGGTATATGGGGGCAGATCCTGGATTTAGCCAAATTTGACCGTAGAGGGCCTCGAGTGACCTTAATATTGACCTGAGCTGACAAATGACTGACATCTTTAAAAGATCCTGTCACGGGCTATCTAACGGTATAGGATTTTTTTCCTACTCCCCATAGGAGTCGAGTTAGACTGGGGGTATATTCCCCCCAGTGGGGCGCGTTCGGCTGAGGACCCCAGTGGGTCACAGGTTGCTGAGCTATCATGTTTTAAATGTTTCACGTTTTAATTGAGCTATCTAGGTCACATTTCTGTTATACTGAATTAGCTGAGTGCTTTAAATAAATTATTCAGTATTTCTGTGCCAGCCAATAATAATTACCATGCAGTGGAAAGCTCAGTGGTTCCGGGCATGTGAAACAATAATTACATAAGTTGGGGGTCGCATTGCAGTTTGCAACCATGATTGATCCAAACCTTCGCAGCCATAGCCCAGGATACTTTAATGACATTTTCTGGAGTAAGGTTCTAAGCACTGCTTTGGGCCTAACTTACCTCTTATAGTAGGTATAGCATGTAATGGAGTTTAAATTCCAAATAATAAATTGAACACCTCTATGGCTATGTGAACAGTGAAACAACAATGACAAAACATAGGAGACTAAACCACATCAGGATTCTTTGGCATTGGAACATGTAACATATGCTCATTGTAAGCTTAATGCCTGACCAATTGAGCTACCCAGCTATCCTGAATACCCTAATGTGAAATACAAAACAGACACATACCTTCTGGTTCCATTGGGTCCACCCCATTGCCTGCTGGCTTAGGGACATCAGGATCATCCTCTACTTCAGCTGAAGTAGGGTTGTCCAGATTGAAGGTTGGTGGCTCAGTCTCGAGCACAGTGTCTGAAAGAAAACTAGATGGTGAAACTTTTGAGTTACCTGTGATAAATACACAGATTATTTGATAGAAAAGATATATACAGCACCTAGGTGGTTTGACTTTTGCCACGTAATGGATTTATAACATGGAATTGAATAAAATGCCAGTCTCAGTTATGTAAATTATCTACTTGAGGCAGAAGAATTGCTGTATATTTTAGATAAATCTGTAGGCATTGATTTGCTCAAACAAATTTGGTAAATATCTATCCCATACATGACATCATAACAGGCACTTCATCAGCTGATCCATTGACCCATTTATTTTCATATATTACTACATGATTTTTAGAAGCAGTGACCAGCAGCAGCAGTGCCAATGGGACTATATTCATAACTAACAGTAAGCAATCTGTTATCCACCTATCGCACATTTTGCACACATTTTCAACTATTGCACACCTTCCACAGCATGGTATGGTAGCACATTATTTCATGTTTGGAGACAAGGATGGAAACACTGATGGAAGTGGAGACAAGGGATTGTGCATGGTTCTGAAATTCGTTTTGAGACAGGTGGGAATTATGTAAGCACTGAGCAAAACCAGGTAGTTAGGAAGAAAACCCTTTGGTTTGTGTTTATTATCTGGTATTAAAGCAATAAAAGCATTCCTTCTCTGGTATTGAAGCAATATAACTAAAAACAGGGGCTTGCGAACCATACTGGTTAGTCCAAACCATCTCAAGTGGGGTAAACACAAAAACAGGGATTTCCACTTAAAATTATGAATTTCAGGACACTGGGATTGTGTGTGCTGTGTTGTGATGTATGCAGTGGCACAACCAGAGGGGGGCCAAAGGGGCTATATCCTCTCTCCAGGACACCCATAAGGGCCCCCCTCTTGCTTCTGGAGGGTGCTATAGCGACTTTAGCCCCTCAGGTTGTGCCGCTGGTGCATGTGTCAATATATGGCAATAGTTGTAAACCTGGGTTGAAAATTCAAACTATGGTTAACTTGTTAGTCACAGACATTTTGTCTGTATTTAGGTCCATCATAGCCCAATATATCCAGCCTGATATAAACCATTGGTTTTGGGGCACACCTACCACTACTTCCTTGGAGGAACTAGCACATTTGTTACCTAAACAATGAAAGTTTGACCTAGGTGGTGGTTCTGCTTTGTTTGTTTTCCTTTTAGAGCCCATTTGATTCGTGTGGTCCCTTGCCTCCAAATACTACAGGCATTAGGGAACTCTGTGGCTGTAGGATATTTTGTGCTTTGTTTTCCCGCACTAATTTAATGGTCTCCCGTGCTGATTTGCAACTGAGGCAATGAAACTTACTGCATGTTTTGGTGCTGCTGGTGTGTGTTCTAATTACTTCCCTTACTGCGGGATGAGAGAGTTGCTTCGAATAGTGGAATATTGGAAGAAAATAAGGATCGCCACTTAGGATTAAAAGCGGAATGCTTTCTGTCGTGCTTTTCGTTTTGCGTTGTGTGCTGTGACTGCCTTCTCTGTGGCACTCGTCCCGACGGTGTGCCCTTACTGTCGTCTCGTTTTTTTCTGGTGGTGTCCTCTGTGTGTTGGTGTGCTTTGTATAATTGTGCTTTACTTGTTTCTGCCCTCGCTCGAGTTATTTAGGGTGGCTTATTTTGCGCCGTTTAACCTGGTTTCCGGTGGGCCTCTTTGTTGGCCGGTTGTGTTGTTCTTTATCTTTGGTTTTTTGTTTCCCCTGGCTTGTTTTGTGCTGGGTTTGCCCCGGGCTGGCTTGGTTTGTGGTTTTTTTTATGTTGTGGGGCGTTCCGTGTTGTTGTTTTTTTGTTTTGTGTTTTTGTGTTTTTGTTTTTTTTTAGCACGTGTGTGGGTGAAGCGACACAACATAAATTTCAGCTGCAACATCATCGTCGTTGAAAGCAGCGTCGAACTTTTAGCATGAGCATATTATTGCAAGCATCATACTTACTTAACATTTATTGCTAATGCCAGATTAGTCCTTGGCGTTTTAGCAGTACAAAACGTACAATGGCAGCACACATGCTCCATTGTCCTGGAGATATCGGCGTGCCTGTTGTCCTGTGTTGGGCTCTGACACCAAAGCTTCGAAGCGCCGCCATCGGGTGGCGCTAGTGCGACCCATTAATCGGTTCCAAATTTGGACGTGTGTACTATTTCAGTTGTTGCGATTGCGTGGGACGAATGAGTCAGCAGGCAAGCTCATCCGGATGTCTTTGGAGACGCTGGAACTTGGCGCCGACGATGGCGGAGCCAGGGTTTTGTTACGGGGGACGACAAAAGGAGAAAAAGCTGATGCAACGGCGAATGCCTCCAGCGCGCGAAGGGCGACGAATACTTGGGGTCTTAAGTCGTTAAATCTTTAAATGTTTTGCTTCATCTAGTGTTCATTTCGTTTCATTTTAGGTGTCGAGGGGGCAGGGGACGGACGTTAGCAACTCCCCTTGGCTGCGATTTTGCTCCTGTCAAGCGCGAAAATCATCACCTATTCATGTGCAAAGGCACTGCTGGTGTGATGGAATACCACGCTGGAATAAGATGAAACATCACGCTGGAGTGCTTTGGAATGCCACCATGGGGTGATGTTGAATACCACGCTGGAATAAGATGAAACATCACGCTGGAGTGTTTTGGAATGCCACAATGGGGTATGTTGAATACCACGCTGGAATAAGATGAAGCATCACGCTGGAGTGCTTTGGAATACCACAATGGGGTGATGTTGAATACCACCCTGGAGTAAGATGAAGCATCACGCTGGAGTGCTTTGGAATACCACAATGGGGTGATGTTGAATACCACCCTGGAGTAAGATGAAACATCACGCTGGAGTGCTTTGGAATACCACAATGGGGTGATGTTGAATACCACGCTTGGGTGCGATGAAGCCCCATGCTGGCTGAAATTTCACGGAATACCATGCTGTACGTTCTACATACACAGTGTCATACATACAATGAAAAGTTCACACCGGACACTCTAGGCATCTCTACCACACGTTCTCTTGGACGCTAGTCGATGCTCCCCTAACCCAAATAGCCAACCACAAGTTCTTAGGTGGTGGCGGTCCCACTGTGGAATGAGTGCAAGCACCATGGGATAACTCATCGCATATCTGAATAACTTCACATATGCAATTAGCTATACTTTGACGCGTGTGTTTGTGACTTAGTGATCCCATTCTTAAACTTAGCTTAGCCTAGTTTATCTTAGCTCTTAGACAAAGCTGGCTATCCCTAACTTTCGGACCTCTCGTGATTGTCAAGCGTCAGCTATATATGTGGGCGGCTCTTCGCATGCCCAGCGCGATCGTAGCGACGCCACCACTACCTCCGGGCGCAGTGGTGACACCACTGGTGACGACGACACCACTACCTCCTGGCGCTGTGGTGACATCACTGGTGACGACACCACTAGCGGGGCGGAGCACCTCTGAGGGAAACACTACCTCTGGAGGCAGCGGAGTCACCACGGGCTGCCACGACACCACTATCTCTGACGACAGCAGCGGCAATGGTGTGGCAGCGCCTCTGCAGCACCACGGCACCACGGCGGAGCCAGGACCGGCGCACCACCGGTGACGGCCACAGCGGCCTGGGACCGTGTGCCGCTCGGCTCGGCTCGAGGCGCAACAGTCACCTGGTCAGTAGTCACCTGGTCACCTGGTCACCTGGTCAGGCGGAGTCGGGCGCGGCTCTACACCGTGGCGGGTGTCGGACGTCGACTGAGAGTCGCTCTTCCAACTGGCGGCCCCGTTCGACTCGCGCTGCCGAAATATCGTCTGAGGTCAGCGGCCAAATATAGCCGGCCGCTGCCGCTGGATTCGGCACATCTTGGCTGACAAGCACTCTCCAAGCTCTCCCCTCCATACTCCTACCCTCTCATACCTCCCAACTGGTTGGCCATTTTTTGGTGGGATACGACGGCTGGCGAATTTTATTTGCTTCTCGTTTTATAATTTATCTTTGGTGGTGTGAATCGAAGTTTTCTAGGTGCTTTTGACAACGGGATCCCCAGGCTCACCTCGGTTTGGTGGAGGAGCTGTACATTTCTATCCAGTAAGAGGAGGGACTATGGCTACGTGTGGAACTGTGGTAGTGGCTAGAGGCCATGGCGTTTTTCACACATTGGCTTTGGTCCGCTTGCAACACGAGTTGATCTTCGGCCATGCACGGCATTGTGCCATCTTCGCTTGGGCTCGGTGCTGTGCCACCTTCGCTTGGGCTCGGTGCTGTGCCATTTTCGCTTGGGCTCGGTGCTGTGTCGGTTTGTAGAATGATGTGATATTCCCAGAAACAGCTCATATATAACTGCCATGACAATACTTGCATCACACATTGCATTACATATTTCAATGCTGAGGGTTGAATATTTTATCGCAATCTTCTTCGTACGAAGAATTATGGATTGGATTGCATTAGCTTTCACAAACTATCCACTAGGGAATTAGGGCCACAATAACTCAGCCGGATTTTCCCAACTATCACATTCCCGCAGGAACAGTCAGGAACAACAGGAAACCTCGCCTTGCTGGATACTCTCCTGAGCATCTCACCCCTTGGAAACAATAAAGCAAAATTGTACTTCATACCTTTGGCGGCACCTAGTATTATTATTTATCAGTCAGCACACGCTACGAGCACCAAATGTGCCATCCTGCACAAACAGAGTCACCATGCCATTCGTATCTAATTTTGTACAGACAGATCCAACGTGCCGGTAGCATCTCGTCCTTTATAACCCGATCCAATGGATCATCAGCATCTCATCCTGTCGTGGTTTCCAACATCGTGGCCTGGAAAAGCGGAGTTCTCGTCCAAAGCCAGTGGTTTTCCTAAGAAGGTAGTCAGATCCGCAATTGCTCACATTAAGCGGATTACATCCAACTCCAACTACAGCAATTCCAATCGCACGAGGGAGAAGGTTGGCACAGTGCACATTCGTGTTCCTTATCTCGAGGAGGAGCATAGAGGTCGGGGGAGGGCTTTGTCCGGGCTACTGGAGCCAACATGCGGATCTGCTAGTTCAGTGGTCCAACCCTGCTTAAAAAATTGGTTCGGTCTGCTCTGGAGCCGCCGTCCTGCCCTGTTGGCGAACGTCATGGTCAAACATGTCCCAGTGAGCTTTGTTCTGAACTCAAGATCTGAACATGATGTTGGAGAAACTAAAAGACTCGCCACTCCTTGAGGCACTACATAACAGCAGTAGCTGTTGCTTGTCTAGTCCCCACTGGAATATGCGGTATACCAAGAAAATTTCCAGTTCCTCTTTTCGGTGACAATGACAGTAACACGGCCAACTTTCGCCTTCCATTCACCTGTGAGGAGTGTTCAATCCCAGTGAACGATCAAGCTCCTGTCGCTAGCGTAGAGTTCCACGACCCTTTCAGCAATTGCCCTCTTTTGGGTTCGCCTAGGTGACGACTGGTTGATAGCCAAATCTGAGGGGTCGTGATCTAGAGCAGAAGCTGCTGCCAACAGTATATGCACTGTCATTCAGTCGCTGAGTTTGGCGCGGTCCACCACTGTTGTTTGATGAGGACGTCCATTCAGTGGTCCGTACTCTCACGCTGCTTGTTCCTCCTTGTCCTTCCGCACTATTTCGGTCACCGACTGTCGGTGAGAAGGAACCAGCTCCTCTTCTGCTAGGACTTTGTCAACGTCGACTATGAAACGCCGCCTCCCTGGATCCCGCTGTGCTTTGAGGAATTCGCGGTCCTCTGGAATCTTGATCAGCTGATGTTCCCCGACATGGGTGGTGTCAAGCAAATCACCGAAGCTCTCCTGAAACTTCTGTTCCTTCATTATCCCAGGTACATAACATCGAGTCTTCTACTTCCGTATTGAGCGGTATTTCTCTCCTCTACTTCCCAACTTCGCGATTCCATTCCGCTCCTCTGCAGTTGTGATTTGTGTCTTCTCTCAGATGTCCATTCCCTCAGTAATAACTAAAGCTGCTGCGCTCCTTATTTTACACTTCTCTTATTGGTGCAGCTTGAAGTACAGCTGGAGAACCTATGTCCAAGATCGGACCCGATTTCTACTTAGCTCGTCAGATGAGGAGCCAATCAACCACACATAGGTATGTTTTCGGGGCGCACACACCATCATATTTGAAATAGCACGAGTGGATGATTAGTTGCCATGCAAAAACCACATGCAACATACCTACAGATGTGCATAACAACAGAGACCAAACACGATGTGCAGAGCATGAAATAATTTGAGCAAAGGGAAATGTAAAATATCTTAGTCAGCTGACACAGTGGTCATGTGATAGTGCTAAACGTCAATCAAAATGAACGAAATTGTGCACATGTTGATTTTTCTGTAGGAGGAACAAAAATATTTTAAAACACCTTGAAGATGTTCATATTAGTTCTGAGGACCATCCTCATGCACTTGTTGAAAATCAGCTTATGAACTGCACCTTTGCCATTCGCAGCCTGGCCGTTACTAAGGACTGTGCAGACTTGAAGCTGCCCGAGTCGATAACAATTAGAGATCTTGGAGTAATGCTGAACAACATACCCGATTAATGGATCCAGGTTTAAGATATAGGTTGAATAAACACCTTGTATCTTAAAACATTTTTCGTTCTTAAAGATCATTTCAATAGAATACAGCTGTGAAAAGAACATTGGATGACCCTCGATCAAAAGGCTTGGACACTGAAAATTCCGAAACGCCCGGCATCAATCAAACGTAATGCACCACACGGTGGCGACCGTCATAGAGAGCACCCCCCCCCCCCGATCCGGTGATAGAGGGCGGACCCGTCACGCGCGCGCGGCCCGCGGCGCCGCCGACACGCCGGCTGGCCGCGCCGCGTCGCTCACGACGCGCTCGCAGCGTCGCCGTCGTTAGCGACGACTGCCGGCGGCGGCGCGGTGTGTTTGTGTGGCGCTGCTGCCGATGTGCCGCCGACGCGCGAGCGAGGCTTGGCGCGTGCCGGCGACGGCGGCGGTCATCAGGCGACGCTCGGCCAGTGCCGGTGACTCAGCCAGCGGCGACTATTCTCGGCCCGGTGACGCGGCCCGCGCCCGCTGTCGGCGCTGTTATCACAGGCGGGCCGAGATAACGAGCGGCCCGGTCCTGTCGTGTCCAGGCGGACGACGCGTGCGTCCTCCAGTCGGGGACATGCGGCTGATTCTGAACTGCGTGCTGCCTGAGTTGGGCCAAGCGGGCCTGGAAGCATTCGAATATCGAGCAATGTAAGGACAGAAGCTATGTTCCCGGACCACCGGTTCGCAGCCTGGGAATTTCCTTCGTGTAAAGTTTTAAGTCGTTGGTAAGGAGTGCTGATACAGAAGAAGTTGTAAGCTAAGTAGTTACTAAGTACGAGACTAACTTCGTGTTTACTAACTTCGTAAATTACTTCTTCATGGACGACTGACCGAACAGAGGTATTTCTGCGTTGGTCTCGTTCCCCGCGCCAAGCTTCACGACCCAGATCACGACTTCCGCATTCTGCACATATTGGTGTTTTTTTTAGTGCTCTTCCGAGCGTTGAAATGCGTATAGGGAGCAAACTGTTTGCATAGTATGCTTGACATGGGCCGTGATCCAGTGAGGTTACCACTCGGGTTATTTGGAAGATGGCTATAACCAGAATCCCGTTACAATCTGATATCACGAGTACCTGACATATGAACTGTTGTTCTTACGTGCCTAAGATAACGTCTGTGGTGACGTCACCTGTCGAACTGTCGCATAATAATTCCTAACACATCATATGACGTCATATGACATGAAAAAGTACGACATTCACAACTCAGCCATTTGTAAAGACATAAAGACATACAAGATCAGTTCAACTATGAGCCACAAGGGCACTATTTGGTTGCACTCTGGACATTCAATCTTCAATCTGTCTTAACACGCGCCCTGGAGGGCCTCTGAAAATAACGTGCACTGGAGGGGGGCGGATTCCGACCCCCCCTAAGATCTCAGCTCTTATGAAGGCTAGAGCAACGAAATTCACAGGGTGGATGGGCATCATAGTGAACTCTATTGTGTGCAAAGTTCATGACCTTATGTCGATATCTTCTAGGCGAAATGAAGTCAAAATAGCAAAATGTTCCGGTTTTGCGTGGCTTGTCTTGTCATTGTTATGGATCGCTCTGGTTGTGTATAAATGCTCCAAAATTTTGATTAATGATGTTTTGGACATTACTAATGATGAAATACAGATGTCAGATCCGCCAGTTGACCTCAGGTCACCTATATAGGAGCACTTTATTAGGTCCTTACCTGGTCCAGTTACCGGAACCGGGCTCCCATCCCGACTCCTCCGTTGGGCGGATCGGCACAATCGGCTTCGCAAAGAAAGGAGTGAAATACATGAATAAAGTATGGAAACGCTTAGGCACACAATGACAAACAGTAGATTTCGGGATGTATAGGGAGCAACATGTAAAGTGACATCAATCGCATGACAGTCATTTGCATTTATGACACATTCCAGTTGACCAAGTTTGGTTCCATTAGCCTATCATGAACTTGACCTGACTTGACCTCGGCGACCTAACATGACTTTTAAATTATATAGCATAACAATATGCATCAAACAAGTCGCTAGTGTTGTCAAGAACACTTCCCTATTGCCAATATACGGGAAGCGCATTAGCGCCGATTTTGTGGTCTGGCGCTGCGAATTGTTTTTACTTTAACGACCCTTAACTTGAAAACTTCTCGGCCGATTTGCATTTTTCTTGCTTTAAACAATGCGCCGGTCATTTCGAAGCAGGTACGCGAAAACGTTGGCGTATATCGGCCGGTATAATATTGAGTTATGTACGAAAAATCGGAAGGATTGGCGGATTTCGCCATACGCCCTCTAGGGCGTGTGTTAACCTGTTATGAACTTGACCTGACCTGACCTCGGTGACTTGAAATGACTCTAGAACAATGTAGCATGACAATGTACATCAAACAAGTCGATAGTTTTGCCAAGAACACTTCCATTTTGCTAATATGCGGGAAGCGCATCAGCGCCGATATTTGTGATCTGGCGCTGAGAACATTTTTTTACTTTAGAGACCCCTAACTCGAAAAAAATTCGGTTGATTTTCATTTATCTTACTTTAAACAACGCGCCGGTCATTTCGAAGCAGGTACACAAACAACGTATATCGGCCGGTACAATCTGAAGTTATCTACGAAAAACAGGAGGGGTGGGCGGATTTCCTTGTCCCTTGTCCTGCTATGGGTAACTTTAATTTGGAATTGATGACCTTTCATTGCATCATTTCTGTTAAATTCAAACATTTCCCTGAGGTATTCCTTCTCCTGACTATGAACACATGTAATAACCTCGATGAGATCTCCTCTGAACATTCCATATCTTAGTGGAAGCATATTCACTTTCTTCAATCTGTCCTCATATGCCAGGTTGCTTACGCCTTTAACCATTTGTGTAACCCTAACCATTTTGATACCGTGAATACTGAGCTACGCATTTCAAAAGCACATCTATTATTGTTGATTGATAGGAAATGCTTAAGCGTCAAATGCTTGGAGTGTGTGGAGTGCTTGCTTGCTCTTACCTTGTGCTTGCCTTGTGCTTGCCTTGTGCTTGCCTTGTGCTTGCATTGCTCTTACCTTGTGGCGGCACGCGGTAGGTAGCGAGGACCAGAGAAGTCAAAGGAACGGCGCCATCCTTTTGGCTTCGAAATCGCTCCGGCGCACATGACTCAATTTTCAACCTCGTTTTCCACCGGCTTACAGTACGTGCTGGAGCCACGGCCATGCACGTGGCTAGGCAGCTGATCTCTGACGAGGAGGAGGAGGTGAGGAAGGAGGAAGGTATTCTGCATCGCATGGCGGGCCCCATGAACTGATACCAGAAGTGGCATCCGCTGGAACATCCTAGCGGCGGGCTCTATAAACCAGTCTCACTTGTGGGCTTTGTAGGTTCTGCCGCCGCCTCGGATCACACCTTCAGCCTCAGTGTTAGGCCCATCTCCGGGTCATATCTGCCGCTTCAGTACCAGGCCCAGCCCAGATCACACCTACAGCCTCAGTTCCAGGCCCAGCCCGGATCACACCTCCAGCCTCAGTGTTAGGCCCATCTCCGGGTCATACCTACAGCCGCAGTGTTAGGCCCATCCCCGGGTCACACCTACAGCCTCAGTGTTAGGCCCATACCCGGGTCATACCTCCAGCCTCAGTGCCAGGCCCAGTTCGGATCACACCTCCAGCCTCAATGCCAGGCCCAGCCTCGGTGCTGGTTGCCGCATCTGTCCGGCCTCACCCCAGCCCCGACTGGGCCATTCCCATTCAGCTCGATCCCTCCCCATCCTCCTCCCCTGTCTGGCGTCCAGCCAGACTGAATTGTTCCCATTCAGTTTCATCCCTCCTACACTTCAGCCCCGGCCCGACCTCCAGCCCCGACACCTCCCTGCTCGTCCTCAGTTGCGGTCCGACCTGCAGCCCCGACCCCGACACCTCCCTCCCCGTCCTCAGTGGCGGTCCGACCTCCAGCCCCGACCCCGACACCTCCCTACCCGTCCTCAGCGGCGGTCCGACCTCCAGCCCCGACCCCGACACCTCCCTGCCCGCCCTCAGCGGCGGTCCGACCTGCAGCCCCGACCCCGACACCTCCCTCCCCGTCCTCAGTGGCGGTCCGACCTCCAGCCCCGACCCCGACACCTCCCTACCCGTCCTCAGCGGCGGTCCGACCTCCAGCCCCGACCCCGACACCTCCCTGCCCGCCCTCAGCGGCGGTCCGACCTGCAGCCCCGACCCCGACACCTCCCTGTCCGCCCTCAGCGGCGGTCCGACCTGCAGGCGCGGCCCGTTCCAGCGCTACCGGTCGCCATCGAGCCTGTGTGGGCCGAGTTGTTGGTTTTGGATCGGCAGCGTTTACCGCAGGCCAGAGCCAGCTGGTACCGCGGCCGAAAATATACCCGCCTGTAGAGTCGGGTGGCAGGATGGCCCCCAGCGCCGTCCCGGTGCATGCTAACTGGGCGTGGTCTCAACACAGCCGATGCTGCTCTTGTTGGCACAGCCTTGAGCATATATGTGTGTAGTTACATGACCTGCAGACATGTGGCAGCCTGCTGATTCACTGAATTGGCTACAGACGACAAGTTTAAGCTCACCGATGCCTGCTGATGCTGATGTCCAGCATTTAAGCTTATTGAGGCTTCTGTTCACTGGTACGCGACCAGATTATGAACCTTTAAGTTATTATTGTTAATAATTTGAGTTGATGTGCAAGCTTGCCTTTCACTGTGTCATGCAGGGATGTCCATTGTCGAAAATAATGAAGGTGGGGAGCAATATGTGGAGGAAATGGAAAGGCCGAAATCGACGGGGGCGCCCGTAGGGTACCATGTTAATCCTCGCCAGCGCATGATACCCTGCCACCTTCGCCAGTGCAAGAGGTGCGGGTTGTAAATACTAACATATTTTCCAAGAAGAGAGAGGCAGCGACATGCAACAAAGCCCATGTGTGTCGGTCCACCAGATTTTGCAATTGATGTTCTATGTGTAAACTTTTGATTATTTAGTGACCTCTCAGGTCACTTTCAATGTTAATTCTTCGCAAAAATCCCAAGCTTCGCGCTCAAGCTTTACATGTATGAAAACAATCAGAGATATGCACTTTAACACTCGCACGTCCGGCGGTCCGCATCAACTTCGCATGTCCAGTGGGGCAGATGTCTGCCCCCCTAAGATCTCCAGAACTGTGCTAGCTACCGACAAACGGAAAATGGCGCTGGATAGCTGGTGACAGGCTCTATCGAAAGTGTTTCGGTCATTTTTTTCGCTCGGGTCAATATTCAGGTTACTGGGTCATCATAGGTCAAATTTGACCAGATCAGGTGGGACTCAGATATTGACACATATATCAGGACCTGTAACAGATAGAAACAAACGGCGAATGCAATTCAACAGACCTTGAAATGTGCTACCGACAGTAAGCGGTGTGATTTAAAGTCAGGTTAACCGAAACTACGACCTTAGGTCAAGGTCATGAAGTAGCCTAGGGAGGGCATGTAATGCATCAATCGACACGTCTTGGCAATACAAGCACAATGGCGGTAATTTCAGCCTTCTCGCTCAATGCAGTGCGATATAATCCGCAGAAATGTGCCAGTAATCTCAGGTGACTTCAGAGGATCTTGGTGATGTCACTGAGCAAAAAGGTCAGCGGTAGCATTGAGCATAGCTTCAAACTACAAGCCACAACCGTTGTAGTGTTATTCCGAGAGCAAATATGTAACCAGGAAACACTTGCATATTTTACCGTAGCCCTATAATGGGGAAAGCCATGGCCGCGACCTGACCTCAGGTCAATGCTACGAAAAATACATATATATGTTACGGTCCCTGATAAGACCATGACGTGTTAGAAGTTAGAAATAAATCACCCAATTATTGTGGAAGTTATGCCACCTAGAACTCCGAATGTAGTTCGGTCACTTCGCCTGACCTGGTGACCTGACCTGAGATGACCCAGGGTTAGAAATGCATGAGGATGGTAAATATACACGGCAACAAATATACGTAAGCGCAATAGTATGCATGCGCAAATGTACATAAGCGCAAATGTACGCATGCGAAAATGTACGCACGCGCAAAGGTACGAATGTGCAAATGTACGTGTGCGCAAATGTACGTAGATGTAAATGTATGAATGTGTACTTATACATTTGCGCAAATGTACTTAAGTACAAAGGAATGCAAGCGCAAATTTTTGCATGTACAGATGTATGTAAGAGCAAATGCATGTAAACTTTTGAGCCAATGCACGTGCTGAAAATACCAATTAGCAGCTATGCGAGGTTTGACCCTCCTAGCCCGATTAGTTTGGCGGCAAATTAGGAAAAAACCGCAGGGGGGCAGATATCAGCCCCCTCCCCCGGACGTGAGCGTGTTATATATCCACCATGATGTTGCTCCCCCGGACGTGAGCGTGTTATATATCCACCATGATGTTGCTTAATGTCTTAATTAATAACATTTTACGACTTGTTAAACTTAGTGCCATAGGTAAGGGGCCGGATGAGTAAAAAGTGATTCATTTCAATTCGAATCATCTCAAACACTTCGGAAATAGAGCCCGAAAGAACTAGTTCATAGCTTCCAACGAAACACTTAAACGACAAATTCAGCTGTGGCGAACAAATCAACACCAGACTAACAGCCTTAAAAGTATAATTTGAGGTCAAGTTCGGCACTTGGTTTAGGATGCCCTTCAGTAGGTATATGACGTATGTGGGCCGGTTAGCTGAGTGGTCCGTCTCCGTCCCAAACCTAAAATTTGTGATTGGGGTGCAGTACGTGAGATAAACCACTTAAAGCTCATGATATGGGAGAACAGCGCCCCGACATGGTCCCAGCTATGACGTAACAGGGCAGGATTCTATGACACATGAACGTAAAGACAACTCTACTTGTGGCAGATTTACGTAAGCAAATGTACGTAAGCAAATGTGTGCATGCGCAAAAGTATGTCGGCGTAATTGTACGAATGCACATATGGACGTTAGCGCAAAGGTATGCATGAAGGATGTAAGCAAACGCAGATGTATTAAAGCGCAAAAATACGTATTACAAATGCACCTATGACAGATGCACGTCAGAGCAAATGTGCCTATGACAAAGGCAAGTAAACAGATGTACGCAAGCGTAAATATACGAAGCGTAAAAGTACGTAAGTACAAATGTACTTAAATGCAAACGTACGTGAGAGCAAAAGTACGTAAGCGCAAAAGCTTGCAAACGCAAAAGTGCATTAGCACAAAAGTGTGTACGCTCAAAAGTACGCAAACACAAATGTACGTATGCACAAATATACGTATACAGAAATGCGTACTTCCACGAACACCCCACCTCCAATCAGACATACACACACACACCTTTAAAACAATAGATTTACACATACAGAACTCCAATTAGCAATCACACAGACAGGTAGCACAAGTGTAGGACCGGACAACATTCACTATTACTTCTTCAAAAAACCTACCAACCTCAGCACTGCACACATTACTCGACACTTACAACACCGCATGGACCACACACACATACGCACGATCCTGGTTACACGCTTCTCTCTTACCTATACCTAAACCAAACACGGACTCCACTCTCTGAACTTCCTATCGCCCTATTGCCCTCACTAGCTGCTTCCACAAACTATTCGAACGCCTTGTCAAAAAACGCTTTCTCTACATCATTCAAACACACAGACTAATATCTTCTCTTCAATCAGGCTTCCTTCTTAATCGCTCATGCTTAGACAACCTCACTTACCTTGTCACACATATCCAGAAAGCGGCGGCAGGGAAACGCTCCACTGTCGCCGTCTTCCTGGACCTCAAAGAAGCCTACGACACCATCAACATAACAGCAATACTACAACACCTACACAACATAGATACACAGGGTAGACTACTACACTATCTTCACTTCTATCTTCTAAATCGCTCATTTCAAGTCAAAGTTGGATCCCATATCTCAGACACAAAATTCCCCACAACTGGCGTGATGCAAGGTTCCATACTTAGCCCCTACTCTTTATTTTAGGTCTAAATTCAGTTATCACAGACAACCTTCCGATCAAAATTGCAATATCCGCTGACGACATAGTCATATGGATATCGCACGAAACACCAAATATTGTACTAGGAATACTACAAAGCACATTAATACAACTGCATAGCAAATTCGCCTCCATAAACCTACACATTGCACCTCACAAATCAAAATGCATGATTTTCGGCTTACCACCACTAAAAATAGATAACACTCCCATCCCATTCGTCACCATCACAAAAGTTATAGGCATCACTTTAGACACAAAACTCACTTTCCAGCCACATATCTTAGACATCCAAAAACGCGCATCAAAAAGAATAAACATCCTCCGAGCACCATCTGGCACGAATTGGGGATCCGACAGAAACACACTTCTAGCTCTTTACAAATCAATCAGGCCAGTTTTGGAATACGTATCCCCACTCTTCGAAAATGCAACTAAATCAAACCTCAAAATTATACATTCTCTTCAACGCCAATGTTTACAAATATCCACAGGAGCATATATCACTTCACCTTCTTTTGCTCTTCACATATATAACCACATACTAGAACTGAAGCACAGACGCACAGAAATACTATTAACCCGTCCCGTCTCGGGAGAGGGGTCTTCAACAGCCCCCTCAGATTTTTCGCTGATAGCGGACGAACGGCGCGAGGCAGCGGGCCCAAATTTGGAATACCTTTTCCCACATCAATTTGACATGCAGATTCAAAATGTTTAGGTCAGATCATCTAGGCTCAACGAGTTACTCAAGGTCAAGTGAGGTCACCTCCAAAAAAGTTCAACCAGATGTCGCGCTTTAACGGATACAGATATTTTAATGAAACTTTCCGCGATTGCTTATCTTTACGGATGCAACAAATCGTATGAGTTGATTTTTTTTTTTCGTTTTCGACTACATATAAGTTTTGCGTATTCGCCATATTGCAGTTCAAACACAGGATTCTGGCTAAAATAAGCATTTTTTAGGGCAAGTTGACTTCCAAAAACGTCTCTCGCTCTGCTCTACCGATTGTAAAAGGATAATTAAGGAAAACTTGAAAACTCAAAATTTTGAAATTTCAACTTTTTATTTTGGTGGGGCCAAGGAAATTATAGCCCTGGTCGATTTCGCTCTCCTTTTCTCATTCAAAATAAATTTTGTTTGTTTCCATATATCTCCCAAAATGAACTCCCCAGAGTAAAAAACATAACGTAAGTCGTGAAAAGTCGTGAAAATATAGCCCCCTTGTGACGTCACTATTGGTGATTTTTTTGGGGGACCCAGACCCTACTCGTCGAGCGCTTTCCGATGACACCTCTTTCGTTTTCGTGCGATGTTTAGTTTTGATTTTAGAGAGGGTCTCCAGCCGCCCCCCCCCCACCGAGACGGGGTGGGAGGATTTGACAGGAAAGACGGCGCGGGTTAAGATATCACTGCAAAACACAACTCATCGCAAAACACCCATGCACTCAAGCTTTAAAACTCTACACCAAACGCATACACCAACTCATGAACGCAACACGGCTCAAAACTACAATAGGCTGCCGCATCCACCAACACGCAAATAGACAACACATCACACTCCCCACAGCTAAAGCACTC
>JAOTOL010001626.1:1905000-2012500 GCA_034440575.1 Imbricaverruca yamaguchii
TCGGACTGTGACAGCTCTGCCACGGTCCGACTGTCAGCCGGCTCTGCCACGGTCCGACTGTGACAGCTCTGCCACGGTCCGACTGTCAATCAGCTCTGCCACGGTCGGACTGTCAATCAGCTCTGCCACGGTCCGACTGTCAGATGGCTCTGCCACGGTCCGACTGTCAGCCAGCTCTGCCACGGTCCGACTGTCAGCCGGCTCTGCCACGGTCCGACTGTGACAGCTCTGCCACGGTCCGACTGTCAATCAGCTCTGCCACGGTCCGACTGTCAGCCAGCTCTGCCACGGTCCGACTGTCAGCCGGCTCTGCCAAGGTCGGACTGTGGCAGCTCTGGCTGGCGGTCGGACTGTGGCAGCTCTGCCACAGTCAGTCAGCCACACTCACCAACTCTTATTTTATTAACCTATTCACACTCACCGACAGCTTTACTCCGTGAAGATGTTGATGCGTGCGAAAAAGTCAATAAAATAATAAGAAGAAAAATAATTGTTAGCAGATATCAAGTAGCATCCTGACCTCAGTGACTATGTGTGCGTAGCTAGGTTGTGCAATTTGCAGCATAAAGACCAATTTTAAGTGTAACAGGGACACGACCAGTTTATAACATGTAACGAAATGCAAAGCTATCGACTCGAAACCATATGTAGCATTTCTGATAAAACTCGTCTTGCTGATGCTTTATATGCAAAATGCCTACGGCATAGTCTATTGTCATTTCCAACGTGAAGAACGTCCCATCTTTAAACTTTCCCATGGATGACAACCTTAAAAAGACAAGCACATTAATCTGCGCACAAGTCTGCACCCATGGCCTTCATGGATTTCTCGAGGATGCCGAGTTGTTAGCCTTGATGAAGACCAACATGATCTCAGACTGGTGTTGATCTGTGGTAATTACTCCGAATAATGGTACTTTGAAGAGTATGGGGTTTTAACCTCTATAAATGGTACCACATTGAACACCTCAGATGGCGGCCTCGACTTGAAAGTTTCACGTGATGTCCAAAAGATTCATCGAGCTACTGAACGGTTCGTATTTCTGCGTGTACTCATCCAGCCACTAGCTTGAACATCTGAGAGGAACCCCTGGAGCCAACCCTCCCCATTCCCCCTGCTGGGTGAGGGTTAGCACAGATAATAGTAATCTACTATTATCCGTGTCGTTAGGGTCTGCTTGAATGCATCAAATCCTGATCTTCTGGTTGCCGTGTTAATTAAAGAGCAACCGTCAGGCTTCTTCTGGTTCTAGCTAGACTAGCAAAGCTAGGGTCCGTAATTTGTCGCATGAATTTCGGTCCAGCTTCCTAATATTATTGTGACCCCGGAAGCCCATTGTGGCACATTAGGACGACAGTTACCCGGATAAGGTGTGGCGTGAGTTATTGTGCGGCGACGACCTGTTTATTGCGCGCCATTCACATTCCTAAGCGCAGATGTCATCGTGTGCTTTCCTAATGCTTTTTCTGACACTTGTAACGGGCTTGTGCTCTGTGGCAACCTCCCAAATGCTGCACGTGCCAGACATTGTCTCACGCCGATGCGCACACCGTGCACCTTGTGATGAGCGCACTGGGCTGCCCCCTGACTAACTGCGTGCTGATCAGAGCGTGCACGTGATGCACCAATCACAACTGATGGCGCGTGCAAGGCAAGCACACATGTCGGCCTGTCAATGCGCTGCGTAGCCAATGTGCTCAGATATGACTTGGGGGTTATTGTGTTTAAAGTTGCTTGTTGATGACAATTATACAGACTTGTAGGATAAGCTGAAAATCAATGTTATGCACGTATATATATATGTAAATATATATAAATATATATATATATATATATATATATATATATATATATATATATATATATATTTATATATATATATATTTTTTTTTTTTTTTTTATATATATATATATACGTGCATAACATTGATTTTCAGCTTATCCTACAAGTCTTATAATTGTATATATATATATATATATATATATATATATATATATATATATATATATATATATATATATATATCTATATATAAATGTATATATGCATGTATATATCTACTATATATATATATATATATATATATATATATATATATATATACGGATATATGCGTACACGGATATTTACACTTATACAAAATTCCCTTTCCCTTCTAATCTGTTCATAAGAAATTTACAATAAATTTAGATTTCACCTCACCTACCCTTCGTATTCTTTCAGATTTCCTGATCGAGGAATCATCGCAACTCTTTTCCCAGCCACTGCACCCCTAATTGCGCTACAGTGAAGGGATATATTTCAGCGAGGGAAGTCAAAAGAGATAAAAATGATAGGAAACAAAGTCGAAGAAAGTCGATTGATACGAAATTGCTATGCGTGAACTGCTTGAAAATTAGCACACGCCCCCCAGGGTGTGTGCTAATTTTACAGATATTTATTTAGTCCAAAATAATGCTGCCTTAACACGCGCTTTGAAGGGCATCTGAAAATGACGCGCACTGGAGATGGGAGGGGGCCGATTCCGACCCACCCCCTAAGACCGTCGCTCCTACGATAGCTAGAGTGACGAAATTGTCAGGGTAGACGTGTATGTTGGTGATCAATACTGTGTGCAGATTTCATGGCCTTAGATCAACATCTTCAAGGTCAAATTAAGTCACATATGTCATATTTCGCTTGCTTTGCGTGACTTGGCTTGGCATGGTTATGGATAGCTGCGATTATGATTAAATGACCAAAAATTGGCATCAATTATGTTTTGGAAATATCCAATGACACAATATAGAAGATAGATTCGGCATTTAACCTCAGGTCACCTCTATATTAGCACTTTGTCGGGCCAGTTACCGGTTCCAGCTATCGAAACTGGGCCGCCCGCTGGTCCGGCGGGCGGCCGGCGCAATCGGCTTCACGAAGAAAGGGCTGAACTACAGGCGTAAGGCATGGAAACCTTAGGTTCACAACGACAAAAACACAAGTTTTCGGCAGGGGGTAACGTGCAAGATAAAATGAATCGCATGCCTGGCGTTTGTGTTTATGACAACCTTTCAGTTGAGCAAATTCGGTTCCATTGACCTGTCGCGAACTTGGCTTAGTTGTTGGCCTCGGTGTTTGAATGATAATATGAATCGCATGCCTGGCGTTTGTGTTTATGACAACCTTTCAGTTGAGCAAATTCTGTTCCATTGATCTGTCGCGAACTTGCCTTAGTTGTTGACCTTAGTTGGCCTTGGTGACTTAGCATGATCTTGAAACAATATTGCATCACAATATACATCAAATACGTCGTTAGTATTGCCATGAACACTTTCCCTTTGCCGACATACGGGGAATGCATCAGCCCCGATATTTGTGCTCTGAGCCTACGCAATTTTTTTATCTGTAACCCTAAAATTTTGCGGTCGATTTTCGTTTTCCTTGTTTTAGGCAACGTGCCGAACATTTCAAGCAGGTACACAACAAATGGCGCATATCGACCGGTAAAATCTGGAGATTTTTACGCTAAATCTGAGTGGTGGACGGATTTCGACGCCCCCTCCCTCTCCATTGTGCATGCTAGTTATTGGAACGAACAACCATTTCAAATTGCATGATTAAAAGTAGATGGCCGGTTCTATCTCCAACATATAAGTAGATGGCTAGCCTAGCCGGACCGAGGGTATTGTCTGTGAGTATTGCTCAACGATGTATGGGCTCAATGCTGCGGTGTGCTCACTATCCAGCCAGGTCGTCGGCATCTTCTCTGAGTACTGGTGGGCGATGTATGGACTCAAGACCCGGGTAAAAAATGTCGTGTCCGTTACTAGTACTTCGATAAAGGGTGCTATTCTTTTGGACATTATCAATTTTTTTCATTTTAGCTTTTCTTATGGTGTTTTCATTGGCTTAGACATAGAAACAGCGTAATAAAAGAGGGGGTATTTGTCTCCAACATCGATGAAAATGCAGGAGGAAATTTCTGACTAAATTGCTCCGGCCGATACTAATAACCAGGCTGTGCTGATATTGGTAATAGTGCCCGGCATTAGGTATGGTTTTGCAGGCTGAGCTTCAAGAGCTTCACACCAAAAAATAAATAAATCGAAATGTAGGTAGCATACGAAGTTATACAGCAAGTAATGAGAAGTGCGTAATACAATTCGATTAATATGGCCCGGCCCAAGCTGTCACATTTGTAGTAAAAAATACTTGCCCTACATAGCATAACGTACCTAGCATATCGTATATGGCATCGAAATTGAGTCGATGTACATTAGACCGGTTCACATTTCAACTTTTTTCTAAGATAGCTTCATCTCGCATATTTTCCCATTGTTTGGTTCATTTTAAGTCCATTGGTGTTGGTTTTAGCAGGATCGATCAATATCTTAGGGTGCCGCATCGACCCCAAAGTTTGCGTGTTCGGACTTCCAACTTGCCGTTTTTGCCCGCAAGTCTAGCGGTTTTCTACTCTGGTATCTCATCGTCAGGCAACATTCTGCAGACTTACCTACCAGCGCATCCAGTAGCTTTCTACCTCGACATGTCTCCAGTGCATCGTTATTTGCAGCCCAAAGAGCGCGTTTTCTAGCGAGGAACTGGATATGGGTCAGTGACGGTATGGTTGCCCGTCACCCTGATCTTGCTTCCACCAGATTTTTGCCAAGTCGCATACGCCCTGCGAAATGACGCTCCCAAGTCGGTAAATGCATAACTCACACTCAAATCAGGTGTTCACTGTACCCTGGCAGTGAATTGAGTGCTTTCCGGCATAATAACACTCGATAAGAGCCTTAACAAATTTTAACCCAGATAATAAAATAGTCGCAGCGACTCGAACCATCTCGATACAACTGCAAAATCAGCCGTCGCGTTTCCGCGCATTCATTTATTTATATTGACTGGTAGGATCGCCAATGACTGAACACTGGATATGACTGTGACTGAACACTGAACACTAGACAGGTTCACATTTCAACCTGTTTCGAAGATAACTTCATCTCGCAATTTTTCCCATTATTTGGTTCATTTGAGGTCCATTGGTGTTGGTTTTAGCAGGATCGATCAATATCTTGGGGTGCCGCGTCGACCCTAAAGTTTGCATGTTCGGATTTCCAAATCGATCTTTTTTTTGGTCGCAAATCCAGCAGTTTTCCACTTTGGTATCTCATCATCAGGCAACATTCTGCAGACTTACCAACTTGCGACGTCACTGTCACCATGTGGTGCAAATTATGAGGTATGAAGAAGTCCGTCCTTAGTATGGCCAAAGAAGTCTTCAGAGTTGGCCGTACTTAGATACTTTTTGACCATTTTTGTAAGGCTTGAGGTGATGGAGAGTGCTGAATGGGTGGGAGTGGACAGATGAGATCGCCATGATGCCACATCATCCTGAAAATGATGACTCCAAAATTAGCTCCAAAAATCATCCCTCAAAAAGATTTTCCTGACCCACGAAGGAAATTATCACAAGATGCTTTGCAAAATGTGCCATATGTTGGAGAACCTGGGTCAGTATTTCAAAATACCATCCCAGGTTCGTCAACTCTTTCCTACCCTGCTTTTGTCAACCTGCGACGTTTTTATGGTGATGTACGTTCACTGAAAATCCAGTTATGAAACACTTGAAACATAAAAGCCTCAAAAGTGCTCTGTCAATGCCAAGCCAAAGGAACGGCTGTTGCTGGATGGAACTTCACACAACAGGGACTGATGCTCGTTTTCCATTAATAACTAACCTACTCGATTTTTGACAGGTGAATTTCTAGCCACTCATGAGCCTGAAAGATTTGTTTATAACATTTTGGTATGTCCATAAAATTACCTTACACCGCATTGGCTTTCACCGCTCCCCTTCCGATCCCACCTTCCAAATGCTACCTATGCATTTTTAACACTGGATCATATGGGTGACGTTGTTCATTATGAGGTCCCCTCCCCAGCATAATGTAATTAACAGACAATTCCTTTGGTGTTAGAGACACCAAAGGAATTGTCTGTTATGGAGCCAATCAGCGCAAGAAGTGGGAAGAAACTGGTCAGCGCAGAGCCTCCTCCAGGCGCTAAAAAAGACAAATCCAAGAGACTCAGAAAGGACACTGAGAACTTCTTGGTGGGCCAACCAAGACCTTCAATCACAGGGTCTCAGTTGCCCACAGTAAGGCAAGTGCTACAGTTCTTGTTTCACGTGAAAGAGAGTGAAGGTGTGAGGGCAAAAGTGAAGCATGCAGGATCACAGTGGAGAATGTGCTCCCTTTTTTTAAGTGGCCCGTATCAGGCCCATGCGGCCATACAACTGCCAGCAGAGGCTCGAGTTACTTTTCACGGAGTGGCGGAAACTCGAGAAGAATACAAGGCGATCAAACCCACAGGGCAAGAGAAGGCTTTTTGCAGAGAAGTTGGACCAACTCTGGGACATTGGAGCTCCTGATGCTCTGGAGGATATCAGGAGGAACCGCGTGCTGACCGCTCAGACCGGAGCTGAAGATGAAGCCTTCTATGGAGACCAGAAGGGTCCTAGGCAGTTTCGGATGATTGGGCAAGCCAAGATCTATGCTGGTAAGGCACATTTGCGGGCAGTGAGGAAAGAGGCAGTGAGGCAGTGAGGCCGCCCGGGGTCACTATTGAAGGTATGTCTGAGACTGACTGTCTGAAACCGCTGTATAACTGTTGAGATGTAATCGTTTGAGATGGGAGTTAGTATGTTGAAGGTCGATCTGTGTACAAGTTGAAGATTGTGTGTGAACGTTAACAAGAGATTGAGATGGTGTCAGGCTGGGTTTGTATGAAGACTTGGATGCATACATGTTTGAATCAGAGATCTGAGATGGGGACTCACAAATGATCTAGCCGAGCGGGGGATCAGCATGCTGAAGGAGTTCGCTGGAATGGTCGGCGACGAGTCCCAGTTCCAGTGGCTCTTGCAAGCTGTTGAGAGCCACAGAGCGAGATTACCGAAGTAGTAAAGCTGCCATGAACGTGAAAAGCAATAGGTCTCGTCTCTGCATGACAGCAACACTGGGGCTTGACCCACCGCTCGATGTGATTTGTTATCTCGATGTGATTTGTTAACACGATGTGATAAGTTATTTGTTATCTACTTTCATGTTCGTTTAAATTCGCCTGCAATTGTTTCGCCTATTGTCGAGCGCTCATTGATGCTCACGGTGTTCAGTGTTCAGCCACAGTCATATCCAGCGTTCAGTCATTGGCGATCCTACCAGTCACCATAAATAAATGAAAGCGCGGAAACGCGACGGCTGATTTTGCAGTTGTATCGAGATGGTTCGAGTGGCTGCGACTATTTTATTATCTGGGTTAAAATTTGTAAAGGCTCATATCGAGTGTCATTATGCCGGAAATCACTCAATTCACTGCCAGGGTACAGTAAACACCTGATCTGAGTGTGAGTTAGCTACTTACCGACTTGAGAGCGTCATTTCGCAGGGCGTATGCGACTTGGCAAAAATCTTGTGCAAGGAAGATCAGGGTGACGGGCAACTATACCGTCACTGACCCATATCCAGTTCCTCGCTAGAAATCGCGCTCTTTGGGCTGCAAATAACGATGCACTGGAGACATGTCGAGGTAGAAAGCTACTGGATGCGCTGGTAGGTAAGTCTGCAGAATGTTGCCTGACGATGAGATACCAGAGTAGAAAACCGCTAGGTTTGCGGGCAAAAACGGCAAGTTGGAAGTCCGAACACCCAAACTTTGGGGTCGATGCGGCACCCTAAGATATTGATCGATCCTGCTAAAACCAACACCAATGGACTTAAAATGAACCAAACAATGGGAAAATATGCGAGATGAAGCTATCTTCGAAAAAAGTTGAAATGTGAACCGGTCTAATGTACATGCACCGACTATATATAAATATACATATGTATATATATGTATATATCAGACCCCATATATATATATCATATGGGCTTTGACCGAAACTAACGACATCAGAAAACGACTTCGACCCGACCAACAATTGTGCAAAGGTCCCCAAAATATCTCCCTTTGGATGTATGTTTAAGCATGGCTACGACCACCTGCATCGCAAGACACCTGGGACACCAAGCACAGCAGGACGGTGAGATTACAATGCCGCCGAGTATTGCCGTCCGTGCACCAGTCCAACGGCCGGCCAGCGCGCCAGAGTCGCTGGCCAGCTGGCGGCCCAGTAGACGCGTCGGCCGCGACGCTACCGAGGCGTGCGGCCGCCGACGGGCGCGGCAGCCTCCAGCCGAAGCGGAGCCCAGAGCACTCCAGCGGCTGAGTCAGCCGTCTCAGCCGCCTTTTCTGGACGGCCGACAGGGCCGCCAGGTGGCAGGCGGTGCGCGCCGCCGCCGGTGTCGGTTACCAGGCGCACGGCCCAGCGCGGCAGCTGGGTCGGGCCTAATAGGGCGCTCGGGCTGCGCGCGGCCTGCGCGCGGCGTCCGGGCCGCGCCGGCGGCGGCTGCCAGCCAGCGTGGCCGTCGGCGGGCTCTGTTAGTGCCGGCGTCGGTCCAGGCGCTCTGGCGGAACCTGGACTGTCGGTCCAACCGGGCCGACAACCGGGCCTGGGCTGTCCGCCCAGCTGGGCCTGGGCTGTCCGCCCAGCTGGGCCTGCACTGTCCGCCCAGCTGGGGCTGGACTGACAGCCCAGCTGAGCCTAGACCGCAGGCACAGCTGGGCCTGGACCGTCGGCCCAGCTGGGCCTGGACTGTTCGCCCAGCTCGGCCTGGACTGTCCGCCCAGCTGGGACTGGACTGAGAGCCCAGCTCGGTCTAGACCGCCCCCCCTCCGCCCCCCCCCCCCCTCCGCCCCCCCCCCCCTCCCCCCCCCCAGTTTGCTCTGGACTCTCATCTAAGCCAGGCCCGAACCGGCTCCAATTTCTCCTAACCGAGTGTGTCGCGTAGCAGCGCACCTTGGTACCACCTCACCAGTCATCAGTTTTGTTCTGCAAATCTATAAGCCACCATTTCAGTTTCTCTCATATGATGAAGAATGAATCAAACCAATTAACCCGCGCCGTGTTTCTGGTCAAAGCCTCACATCCCGTCTCAGGGGGGGGGGGGCTGTTGGTAACCCCCTCTAAAATCCACACTAAGCATCACACGAAAACGAAAGAGGTGTCATCGGAAAGCGCTCGACGAATAGGATCCGGGTCCACCCCCAAAACAACTTCCCCCAAAAGTGACGACACCAGTGGGCTAGATTTTTACTACTTTTCACGACTTACATTATTATGTGTTTGGCTCTGGGGAGTTCATTTTGGGGATATATGAAATAAAGAAAAAATGATTTGGAATGAGAAAAGGACAGCGAAATCGACCATGGCCATAATTTTGTTGACCCCAAAAAATGCAAATTTTATTTCTTTGAAATTAAAAAAAAATAGTTTTCAAGTTTTCTTTAATTTTCCTTTTTCAGTGGGTAGATCAGACCGAGAAACGTTGTTGGAAGTCAACTTTCCCCAATAAAGAATGCTTACTTGAGCCATAATTCTCCATTTGAACTGCGATCGGCAAATATGGAAAGTTAATATGTAGTCAAAAACGAAAAAATTAAACATTACACTCGTACATTTTGTTGCATACCCAAAAATAAGCAAACGCTGAAAGTTTCATTAAAATATCTGTATCCGTTAAAGCGTGACGACTGGTTGAACGTTTTTGGAGGTGACTTCACTTGACCTTGATTAACTCGTTGACCTCAATGACCTGACTTCAAAATTTTGAAACAGCATGCACAATTGATGTGGGAAATGGTATGCTAAATTTGGGGGCGCTGCCCTGCGCCGTTCGTCCACTATCCGCGAAAAATCCTGAAGGGGGCGGTTGAAGACCCCCCAGAGACAGGACGAGTTAAAGTTAGTGCGTTGGGTTAGGATTAGTGTAAGTGATTGACACCATTGTAATTTGAAATCGGAAGGGTAAGAAGCTTCAGGATTGGGTTTACTCTAAAGGAAAACATTTCGTTCTTTCATTATCTAGAGATGAAAATTCCGACATGTCGCCTTTGGCGATGATCACGAGCTTGTCATCAAGTTTGCAATCATGCTCAAACGTTGAATCGTATGACATTCGTCTTCGAAGTTACGGTTAATTTTCCATGATAAACGAAGACGGGGTCTTCTCTTTTGAAGACGCCCAACAATGAAATATCAAGAAAATAATGTTGCTCTGAAGGAAATCAATGATTAGCCTCTACCGCTCAATGCCAATACCAATGATCGTCCACACTCAAGTCCTAATTCCCTAATTCGCAATAATTGGCGCATTACTATTCATACCTACATCGAGCCGGTGTGCAGCCTACTTCGGTCAGTTTACTTCGCGGAGAAATTTGGAGACAGACAAACGACTTCAGATCGCCTCTGTCTCAAGCGATGTTTGCAGAGTGGTGTTATGACGGTTCTGCAGCAGGGGTGGTACATACCACCGGCGGAGCAGTAGGACATGAATAGCCTTCTCGCCTTGCATCCTGACACTTCCGAAAGCCCGGAATATAACAAGGGGACCAGCTTCTTGAAGGCCACCCTGAACATTTGCACTGCTAGGATGTATCAATAACTGACGAAGAAGCTCCGACATTTGGTGGGAAGCTGGTGCTGATACCCACTGTCTTGGCATGATATTCCTGAGGTTTACGAAAATTCAGCACACGACAGCTGGCTCCAGCCCGGAGATACCAGGCCCAGAGGCCAACACGCTTCGTCAGGAGGCCATAGAGCTCCTGGACAGGGCCCAACGTTCGACACGGAGGCGTATAATATTATACGGAGGCCCAGACCAGGAGGCCTATTAGCCCTCCCCATCTATCCGGTTATTTCCTCACACCATGTATCGGGGGGTGGGTGATACAACCTCCCTATAATATTCAAATGAAGCGTCGCACGAAAACGACAGAGATCTAATCGGAAAGCGCTCGACGAGTAGCGCCAGACGCCACTCCCAAAGTTGTTCCCCTAAAAAGTGACTTCACTGAATATTTGTCGTCATATACTAGTAGGAGGAGGATTTTACGATTTACATCATGTTTTTGGCTCTGAGGAGTTCATTTCGATGGGTATTTCAAGAAAACAACATTTTGGAATGAGAAAAGGAAGGCGAAATGGATCATGGCCCTCACAATTTTGCCCACCCAAAATTGATATAAAATTGCTCAAATTTCAAAGTTTTCAATTTTTAATTTTCTTCCCTTTTTATTTTTTATAATTTGTAGAGCGAACCGAAAAGCGTTGTTCTGAGTTAACATTCTCTCATAGAAATGCTTATTTTAGTCAGAAGCTTAGATTTTAGCTCTAATGAACAAATATGCCAAACTAATAAGCAATACAAAAACGGAAAAAATCCTCTCGTGCTCTTTGTTTCGTCCTAAAAGATAAGCAAACGCTGGAAGCTTCATTAACACGCGCCCTGGGGGGCCTCTGAAACTTACGCGCACTGGAGGAGGGGGACGGATTCTGCCCTCCACCCCCCCTAAGATCTCAGCTTCCATTAAGGCTAGAGCAACGAAATTGCGCATGGTGGATGGGCACGATAGTTAACTCTATCGTGTGCAAATTTCGTGATCCTAGGATAATATCCTCAAGGTCAAATGAGGTCAAAATAACAAAATTGTATGGTTTTGCGTGGCTTGGCTTGTCATTGTTATGGTTCGCTGTGATTGTGTTTAAATGCTCCAAAATTGCCATTAATGATGCTTCGGACATTACTATTGATGCAATACATATGCCAGATCCGCCATTTAACCTCAGGTCACCTAAATAGGAGCACTTTATCAGGTCATTACCTGCTCCAGTTACCGGTACAGGGCTGCCCACCTGACTGCTCAGTTGGGCGGCTCTCACAATCGGATTCGCAAAGAAAGGAGTGAAATACATGAATGAAGTATAGAAACGCTTAGGCACACAATGACAAACAGTAGATTTCCGGACGTGCAGGGAGTAACATGCAAAGTGGCATCAATCGCATGACAGTCCTTTCCATTTATGACAACATTCCAGTTAACCAAGTTTGGTTCCATTAGCCCGTCATGATGACCTCGGCGACCTAACATGACTTTTAAATTATACAGCATAACAATATGCGTCAAACAAATCGCTAGTGTTGTCAAGAACACTTCCCTTTTGCCAATATACGGGAAGCGTATCAGCGCCGATTTCTCTGATCTGGCGTTGCGACTTTTTAAATTTTAACGGACAATAACATACAAACTTTTCGGCCGATTTTCATTTTTCTTGCCTTACCCAATGCGCCGGTCATTTCTAAGCAGCTAAGGAAAAAAATGGCGTATATCGGCCGGTACAATATGGGGTCGTGTGCGACAAATCTGAGGGGTGGGCGGATTTCGGCCTCCACTCCTCCAGGGCGTGTGTTAACCTGTCATGAACTTGACCTGACTTGACCTCGGTGACCTGACATGACTTTAAAACAATGTAGCATAACAATATACATCAAACAAGTCTCTAGTGTTGCCAAGAACACTTCCTTTTTGCCAATATACGGGAAGCGCATCAGCGCCGATATTTGTGGTCTGCCGCTGAATTTTTCTTTTTACTTTACCGACCCCGAACTCGAACAATTTTCGGTCGATTTTCGTTTTTCTTTCTTGAAACAAGGTGCCGTTAATTTCTAAGCACGTACACAAACAATGGCGTATATCGGCCGGTAAAATCGGCAGTTATCTACGAAAAACCTGAGGTGTGGGCGGATTTCGCCCCCCCTCCAGTGTGTGTGTTAAAACATCTTCATCCGTTAAGGCATGACGACTGGTTAAACTATTCTGGAGGTGACCTCACTTGACCTTGGCTAACTTGTTAACCCTAGATGACATGATCTGTTCTTTTTTCTTCTTTTTTTCTTTTTTTCTAATGTCGACCCCTGTTTCGTCTGCAGTAGCCTATCCTATTTGGGTACACGCACTGTTACAAGCTCGATTGCTATTGGGCTTTCCTATCGCCAACTATTCAAAAGTTTGGACAGCCAGCTTAGGAATGCCTCACGATGCCAACATACATGTCATTTATCTTCATACCTACAGTTCACTATAACTATAGCATCTTTTTATTTGTCTTTTTTTGCAGATAGGCCACCACCAGTTATTAGTAGAAGTAGCCCAGGAGCACCTCAGCTAGGTAGGAAGCTGGTAACGCCAAGGAACTCCTGGGGCCACAAAGTGAAAAGTGTTATGAGGGTAAAAGTGTACATTCATGTGCACTATCACACAAATTTGTGTGACAGTGTCACAGCATATCCGCACACACGAAACATGAACATCTAAACTTACTTCACATACATAAACACATGCACTCACATATATATATATACAAATATAAATGCATTCACATATACTAACATGTACATACATAAATTTACACTGATATGCATCCATGCACATCCATGCACAAACATGCACACAGTAGCACACAGCTGAAATCACATGTATAGGTACGAATGCATCATCGCATATGCATTTACTTGTTTACCCAGCTTTAATCATACATACATATAATATCAACCTACATATAGTTTCTCCTTTTTGTAATGCGAAATTGTTAATTTTACTAACCATTTAGTTTGTACGTCCGTGAAGTTGGCAGGAGTTCGATATTCACATTCAGCAGAAATAGACGACCCCTTCGATTTCGCCCAGACTCGGTGAGACGGTAGTACCAAGGTCCGTGACCCACCGTGCAGACGCATTCCACGGGGTATCGAATGGTTTGACCGCCAGAGGTCAACATAGGTCAACAATCAAATAATGCCGGAATGCCTAGGATATATAGCGCATTCGATTCGCAACGACACGCTGATTCCGAAACTGCTATTATTTACTCCGTAGCACAAACGGTTAATGAGTTATAACCAATTATGTAACTATATTACTCACAGCATTGCTTCCCACACATTTCCATGCATTATTCACTTTCCCATTCAGGAAATGTGTATGCAATACACATAGTCGTAACGCCAATAACGTGGGCAGTCCAGCGGTGGCACTAGAATCATTGGCGTCCAATTAATTCCGGAGATATATCAAAATATTTCCCGATAAAATCAGTTTTCGACCTAATGGTTAATTTCCCATAGGGTTTAGCATGGGACCCGGCGGAACTGGAAATCGCGACCCCTTCAATTTCTTTTAAAATCGCTACAAACATATGTGGTGCAAAAACACGTCGACAACTCACGCCGTTTCCCGGGGCATCGAAAGATGTGACCTACAGAGGTCAACGAGTTCCAGTTCGATATTCGACTTTGACCTATATGTGAGGATGGAGCATGTGACTGTCATTACTTGGCATGCTCAAGTCGTAATGGAAGAAAGCAAATTAAATACGCTTCAAATCTAAATCGAAATTGAAACGTTCAATGAGATATGTGACATTGGCAGGTCACAGGTCATGTCAGGTCAAGCCGTTCACATGATGGAATATGTACAAAAGACACAACGTTTTAACACCAGTAACATGGACAGTTCAACGTGACACTAGAATCATTGGCGTCCTATTAATTCCGGAGATATATCAAAATATGTCCCGATAAAATCAGTTTTCGACCTAATGGTTAATTTCCCATAGGGTTTAGCATGGGACCCGGCGGAACGGGAAATCGCGACCCCTTCAATTTCTTGTAAAATCGCCACAAACATATGTGGTGCAAAAACACGTCGATACCTCACGCCGTTTCCCGGGGCATCGAAAGATGTGACCTACAGAGGTCAACGAGTTCCAGTTCGATATTCGACTTTGACCTATATGTGAGGATGGAGCATGTGACTGTCATTACTTGGCATGCTCAAGTCGTAGTGGAAGAAAGCAAATTAAATACGCTTCAAATCTAAATCGAAATTGAAACGTTCAATGAGATATGTGACCTTGGCAGGTCAGAGGTCATGTCAGGTCAAGCCGTTCACATGATGGAATATGTACAAAAGAAGCAACGTTTTAACGCCAGTGACTTGGACAGTTCAACGGTGGCACTAGAATCATTGGCGTCCGATTAATTCCGGAGATATATCAAAATATGTCCCGATAAAATCAGTTTTCGACCTAATGGTTAATTTCCCGTAGGGTTTAGCATGGGACCCGGCGGAACGGGAAATCGCGACCCCTTCAATTTCTTGTAAAATCGCTACAAACATATGTGGTGCAAAAACACGTCGACAACTCACGCCGTTTCCCGGGGCATCGAAAGATGTGACCTACAGAGGTCAACGAGTTCCAGTTCGATATTCGACTTTGACCTATATGTGAGGATGGAGCATGTGACTGTCATTACTTGGCATGCTCAAGTCGTAGTGGAAGAAAGCAAATTAAATACGCTTCAAATGTAACCCGAACTTGAAACGTTCAATGAGACATGTGGCCTTGGCAGGTCACAGGTCATGTCAGGTCAAGCCGTTCACATGATGTAATATGATTTCACATGATGACCTCTGACCTGCCAAGGTCACATATCTCATTGAACGTTTCAATTTCGATTTAGATTTGAAGCGTATTTAATTTGCTTTCTTCCATTACGACTTGAGCATGCCAAGTAATGACAGTCACATGCTCCATCCTCACATATAGGTCAAAGTCGAATATCGAACTGGAACTCGTTGACCTCTGTAGGTCACATCTTTCGATGCTCCGAGAAACGGCGTGAGTTGTCGACGTGTTTTTGCACCACATATGTTTGTAGCGATTTTAAAAGAAATTGAAGGGGTCGCGATTTCCCGTTCCGCCGGGTCCCATGCTAAACCCTATGGGAAATTAACCATTAGGTCGAAAACTGATTTTATCGGGACATATTTTGATATATCTCCGGAATTAATCGGACGCCAATGATTCTAGTGCCACCGTTGAACTGTCCATGTTACTGGCGTTAAAACGTTGCTTCTTTTGTACATATTCCATCATGTGAACGGCTTGACCTGACATGACCTCTGACCTGCCAAGGTCACATATCTCATTGAACGTTTCAATTTCGATTTACATTTGAAGCGTATTTAATTTGCTTTCTTCCATTACGACTTGAGCATGCCAAGTAATGACAGTCACATGCTCCATCCTCACATATAGGTCAAAGTCGAATATCGAACTGGAACTCGTTGACCTCTGTAGGTCACATCTTTCGATGCCCCGGGAAACGGCGTGAGTTGTCGACGTGTTTTTGCACCACATATGTTTGTAGCGATTTTAAAAGAAATTGAAGGGGTCGCGATTTCCCGTTCCGCCGGGTCCCATGCTAAACCCTATGGGAAATTAACCATTAGGTCGAAAACTGATTTTATCGGGACATATTTTGATATATCTCCGGAATTAATCGGACGCCAATGATTCTAGTGCCACCGTTGGACTGTCCATGTTACTGGCGTTAAAACGTTGCTTCTTTTGTACATATTCCATCATGTGAACGGCTTGACCTGACATGACCTCTGACCTGCCAAGGTCACATATCTCATTGAACGTTTCAATTTCGATTTAGATTTGAAGCGTATTTAATTTGCTTTCTTCCATTACGACTTGAGCATGCCAAGTAATGACAGTCACATGCTCCATCCTCACATATAGGTCAAAGTCGAATATCGAACTGGAACTCGTTGACCTCTGTAGGTCACATCTTTCGATGCCCCGGGAAACGGCGTGAGTTGTCGACGTGTTTTTGCACCACATATGTTTGTAGCGATTTTAAAAGAAATTGAAGGGGTCGCGATTTCCCGTTCCGCCGGGTCCCATGCTAAACCCTATGGGAAATTAACCATTAGGTCGAAAACTGATTTTATCGGGACATATTTTGATATATCTCCGGAATTAATCGGACGCCAATGATTCTAGTGCCACCGTTGGACTGTCCATGTTACTGGTGTTAATACGTTGTGTCTTTTGTACATATTCCATCATGTGAACGGCTTGACCTGACATGACCTCTGACCTGCCAAGGTCACATATCTCATTGAACGTTTCAAGTTCGGGTTAGATTTGAAGCGTATTTAATTTGCTTTCTTCCACTACGACTTGAGCATGCCAAGTAATGACAGTCACATGCTCCATCCTCACATATAGGTCAAAGTCGAATATCGAACTGGAACTCGTTGACCTCTGTAGGTCACATCTTTCGATGCCCCCAGAAACGGCGTGAGTTGTCGACGTGTTTTTGCACCACATATGTTTGTAGCGATTTTAAAAGAAATTGAAGGGGTCGCGATTTCCCGTTCCGCCGGGTCCCATGCTAAACCCTATGGGAAATTAACCATTAGGTCGAAAACTGATTTTATCGGGACATATTTTGATATATCTCCGGAATTAATCGGACGCCAATGATTCTAGTGCCACCGTTGAACTGTCCATATTACTGGCGTTAAAACGTTGCTTCTTTTGTACATATTCCATCATGTGAACGGCTTGACCTGACATGACCTCTGACCTGCCAAGGTCACATATCTCATTGAACGTTTCAATTTCGATTTAGATTTGAAGCGTATTTAATTTGCTTTCTTCCATTACGACTTGAGCATGCCAAGTAATGACAGTCACATGCTCCATCCTCACATATAGGTCAAAGTCGAATATCGAACTGGAACTCGTTGACCTCTGTAGGTCACATCTTTCGATGCCCCGGGAAACGGCGTGAGTTGTCGACGTGTTTTTGCACCACATATGTTTGTAGCGATTTTAAAAGAAATTGAAGGGGTCGCGATTTCCCGTTCCGCCGGGTCGCTAAACCCTACGGGAAATTAACCATTAGGTCGAAAACTGATTTTATCGGGACATATTTTGATATATCTCCGGAATTAATCGGACGCCAATGATTCTAGTGCCACCGTTGAACTGTCCATGTTACTGGCGTTAAAACGTTGCTTCTTTTGTACATATTCCATCATGTGAACAGCTTGACCTGACATGACCTCTGACCTGCCAAGGTCACATATCTCATTGAACGTTTCAATTTCGATTTAGATTTGAAGCGTATTTAATTTGCTTTCTTCCATTACGACTTGAGCATGCCAAGTAATGACAGTCACATGCTCCATCCTCACATATAGGTCAAAGTCGAATATCGAACTGGAACTCGTTGACCTCTGTAGGTCACATCTTTCGATGCCCCGGGAAACGGCGTGAGTTATCGACGTGTTTTTGCACCACATATGTTTGTGGCGATTTTACAAGAAATTGAAGGGGTCGCGATTTCCCGTTCCGCCGGGTCCCATGCTAAACCCTATGGGAAATTAACCATTAGGTCGAAAACTGATTTTATCGGGACATATTTTGATATATCTCCGGAATTAATCGGACGCCAATGATTCTAGTGCCACCGTTGGACTGTCCATGTTACTGGTGTTAAAACGTTGTGTCTTTTGTACATATTCCATCATGTGAACGGCTTGACCTGACATGACCTCTGACCTGCCAAGGTCACATATCTCATTGAACGTTTCAATTTCGATTTACATTTGAAGCGTATTTAATTTGCTTTCTTCCATTACGACTTGAGCATGCCAAGTAATGACAGTCACATGTTCCATCCTCACATATAGGTCAAAGTCGAATATCGAACTGGAACTCGTTGACCTCTGTAGGTCACATCTTTCGATGCCCCGGGAAACGGCGTGAGTTGTCGACGTGTTTTTGCACCACATATGTTTGTAGCGATTTTAAAAGAAATTGAAGAGGTGGCGATTTCCCGTTCCGCCGGGTCCCATGCTAAACCCTACGGGAAATTAACCATTAGGTCGAAAACTGATTTTATCGGGACATATTTTGATATATCTCCGGAATTAATCGGACGCCAATGATTCTAGTGCCACCGTTGAACTGTCCATGTTACTGGCGTTAAAACGTTGCTTCTTTTGTACATATTCCATCATGTGAACGGCTTGACCTGACATGACCTCTGACCTGCCAAGGTCACATATCTCATTGAACGTTTCAATTTCGATTTAGATTTGAAGCGTATTTAATTTGCTTTCTTCCATTACGACTTGAGCATGCCAAGTAATGACAGTCACATGCTCCATCCTCACATATAGGTCAAAGTCGAATATTGAACTGGAACTCGTTGACCTCTGTAGGTCACATCTTTCGATGCCCCGGGAAACGGCGTGAGTTGTCGACGTGTTTTTGCACCACATATGTTTGTAGCGATTTTAAAAGAAATTGAAGGGGTCGCGATTTCCAGTTCCGCCGGGTCCCATGCTAAACCCTATGGGAAATTAACCATTAGGTCGAAAACTGATTTTATCGGGACATATTTTGATATATCTCCGGAATTAATCGGACGCCAATGATTCTAGTGCCACCGTTGAACTGTCCATGTTACTGGCGTTAAAACGTTGCTTCTTTTGTACATATTCCATCATGTGAACGGCTTGACCTGACATGACCTCTGACCTGCCAAGGTCACATATCTCATTGAACGTTTCAATTTCGATTTAGATTTGAAGCGTATTTAATTTGCTTTCTTCCATCACGACTTGAGCATGCCAAGTAATGACAGTCACATGCTCCATCCTCACATATAGGTCAAAGTCGAATATCGAACTGGAACTCGTTGACCTCTGTAGGTCACATCTTTCGATGCCCCGGGAAACGGCGTGAGTTGTCGACGTGTTTTTGCACCACATATGTTTGTAGCGATTTTAAAAGAAATTGAAGGGGTCGCGATTTCCAGTTCCGCCGGGTCCCATGCTAAACCCTATGGGAAATTAACCATTAGGTCGAAAACTGATTTTATCGGGACATATTTTGATATATCTCCGGAATTAATCGGACGCCAATGATTCTAGTGCCACCGTTGAACTGTCCATGTTACTGGCGTTAAAACGTTGCTTCTTTTGTACATATTCCATCATGTGAACGGCTTGACCTGACATGACCTCTGACCTGCCAAGGTCACATATCTCATTGAACGTTTCAATTTTTATTTAGATTTGAAGCGTATTTAATTTGCTTTCTTCCATTACGACTTGAGCATGCCAAGTAATGACAGTCACATGCTCCATCCTCACATATAGGTCAAAGTCGAATATCGAACTGGAACTCGTTGACCTCTGTAGGTCACATCTTTCGATGCCCCGGGAAACGGCGTGAGTTGTCGACGTGTTTTTGCACCACATATGTTTGTAGCGATTTTAAAAGAAATTGAAGGGGTCGCGATTTCCAGTTCCGCCGGGTCCCATGCTAAACCCTATGGGAAATTAACCATTAGGTCGAAAACTGATTTTATCGGGACATATTTTGATATATCTCCGGAATTAATCGGACTCCAATGATTCTAGTGCCACCGCTGGACTGCCCACGTTATTGGCGTTACGACTATGTGTATTGCATACACATTTCCTGAATGGGAAAGTGAATAATGCATGGGAATGTGTGGGAAGCAATGCTGTGAGTAATATAGTTACATAATTGGTTATAACTCATTAACCGTTTGTGCTACGGAGTAACTAATACCAGTGTCGGAATCAGCGTGTCGTTGCGAATCGAATGCGCTATATATCCTAGGCATTCCGGCATTATTTAATTGTTGACCTATGTTGACCTCTGGCGGTCAAACCATTCGATGCCCCGTCGAATGCGTCTGCACGGTGGGTCACGGACCTTGGTACTACCGTCTCACCGAGTTTGGGCGAAATCGAAGGGGTCGTCTATTTCTGCTGAATGTGAATATCGAACTCCTGCCAACTTCACGGACGTTTAGTTTGTGATGTATAAGTCAATAAAATATGCTCTGATAACTATTTTTATCTCTTCTTTCTTAATAGGTACATGATTACAGGAAGGAAATTTTGTACCAATGATAGTATTCCAAGTTCGTGGTGCTATAAATGGTATGGAATGAGGTCTATCGGTTTTTGATGAAAAAGTTACATGGAAATGATCAACATGCCTTAAGTTACTTGATGATGGGTATTTGAAGATATTCATTATAATGATTGGTAATGTTTGATTAAGGAATCCGTGAAGTAGTAGTATGTTCTGTTCATGTACAATATGAGGGAACTTCAATATGTTATATTTGGCAAATAATTCATTTGTAGGATATGAATAGTGCTGATTATCTATGATTCGTAATGCCCTTTTTTGTATTTTGACAATTTTGTCTAATCGTGTTGGAAAATTGTTTCCCCATATTAATGCACAATAATTGAAATATGGAAGAATCAAAGTATTATATAGATATTTCAATTCACGACTTGTGATAAAGAATTTTGTCCTTCCCATTATTCCTAGATTTCTGCTAGTTTTTGCAGCAACATATGCTATGTGAAATTTTCATGTTAATTCTTCATCAACTATTACTCCAAGATATGTGATTTACTGTTTCCTATTAACTATTTGAGAATTTATTCGTATGTTTAAGTCAGTACAAGGCATACTGGAATAAATTTGGTAGTTTGTTTGATTGACATTCAGTGATAATCTATTGACCTCAAACCATTCAGTCATTCCTGATACATTGGCATTGACTTTAATTTGTAATTCCTCAATATTCGTAACTTTTATCATGACAGCAGCATCATCAGCAAATAAATAGGATGTTCCATCCAAAGAATTACCCAAATCATTAATGTATATAAGGAAGAGTAGTAGACCAAGTATGGAGCCTTGTGGAACTCCCATAATAATGCACTCTGCATCTGAGACTACATCATTAATTTTAGTTTGCTGATAGCGATTTGTCTTCATCAGCTTTACGAGTATTTGTACGTGGCATCATCTTCCATTTACATTGTACGGTCGCGTTTTGAGTCATCTTCCTTTACAGGCAAGGTTGAGGTTGAGAACCATACCAACATTTTTATGGTGATATTACAATCCAATTTTTTCTCATGATGATAGAAGCAGCACACTGCAAGTGACCTTCGCGTTGGAATGCCAGTACTACCCTATTCTATCATTGAACCTGCTTCCGGTCAAGTTGGGTTAATCCTGTCGAGGCTCTCGAAATATCCGATTCTGACACGCTGAACACGATTGAGCGATTGAACCAGGCTGAAGTCAGCCTGTTGCAATCGTTCAGTTCGTTCTCAATTCATAGTCCTATGAATTGTGACCTTCTTGACTTTACCTGCCAAGTGTACCCTGGTCTCTGCATACTTGTCTTGTCTTGTCTTGACTGGGGTTATAACAGCCTGCCACCGATAGGTGATATCGGCTGTTTACGTCGTTGTAGTTCGGTTGAGGGTGGTGGTCCGGACGGTGCCGAGGAGTAGTTGGAGGGTGAGGGCATCGCCTTTCGTTTGAGCATTTCAAGAAACATTATTTCAATTATACACTGTCATGGGCTTTGTGAGTTCGTTTTTTTCTCTTATGTTGTCTTGTTTGTTTGTTTTTCGTATTGTTTTTTTCATCTTTTTTCTTTTGGAAATTCAGCGTTAATATGTCTATTAGCTTACAACGTGGGAAAGCGCATGCGCTACGTCCTGCCAATTCTACTGAGGAAGGGGAACACCATGTATCAGTTGTGAAGATCGCAGGCAATGGGGAACACCTCCAGAAAGCTACGCGTTATTTGTAAGAGACATGGCAGAGGTGGAGTGTCGGTCCCGTTGTGGTGACGGCTTTATAGGTGGCGAGTCACTTGTTATTGCTGGGAAGTCGTATAGGTGGCGTGTTACTTGCTCTTGCTGGGGAAGTCGTATAGATGGCGTGTCGATCACTGCTTCTAGGAATGTGGTGTCGGTGACGTGTCGGTTACTGCCGCTGGGGAGGTCGTATAGGTGGCATGTCGGTCACTGTTGCTGGGAGAGTCGTGCCAGTGGTGTTTCAGTCGCATTTACTAGGACAATAAATAGATCGGACAAAATGTTATACAATAGCAGGATTTTTAGCGAGCTTGGTGTTATGATTCTGAACTCCGGCGCGATATTGGGGGGGGGGCCCACAAGCTGCCATGGGGAGGGAGACTACTCCAATGCCCCACTTTTCGGTACGCCATTGCGCGTATCCCAATTATTGCTTAATTTACCAATGACGTATATGAGGTACATCGCAAAAAAAAAAATATTTTCCTACGCCAAGTCAACCAGCGCGATATCGGGTGGGGGGTCGTTAACGACTCCCTCCCCCTAAGGTTTGCAGCAGATAGCGAACGAACGGCGCGCGGCGACGCGCCGCAATTTTGCATATGTTTTCCCACATCAATTTGGCATGTTGTGTTCTAAAAAAAAATTAATAAGATCTTCCAGGGTCAACGAGTTAGTTAAGTTCAAGTGAGGTCATCTCCACAAGCGTTCAACCAGTCGTCACGCTTTAACGGATACAGATATTTAAATGAAACTTTCAACGTTTGGTTATATTTATGGATGCAAGAAAACGTAGCAGATGAATTGTGTATTCTTTCCCTTTTTGATTTCTTATTAGTTTTGCATATTTGCCCTTTAGAGTTCAAATCGAACATTCTGGTCGAAGTACGTATTTTTATTGGTACAAGTTAACTTCGAACAGCATTTTTCCCTCCGCCTACTCTTTAGACATAATTTTTAAAGAAAACTTAAAAACACAAAATTTTATTTAGAAAAAAATAGATTTTTGGGTGACCAAAAATTGTATAGTCCCGGTCGATTTCGCTTTCATTTTCTGATTCCAATTATTTGGTCTTCAAATATCCCCAATATGAACTCCCCAGAGCCAAAAACATTATGTTAATTGTGAAAATCTAGGCACACTAGTGAGGTCATTTTTGGGGCGAAAATGTTCGGGATGGTGTCTGGCCCCACTCATCGAGCGTATTCCGATGACACCTCTCGTTTTCGTGCGACGCTTAGTTTTGAGTTTAGCCCGCGCCGTCTTTCCTGTCAAATCCTCCCACCCCGTCTCGGGGGGGGGTTTAAGACCATCCTCTAAAATCCAAACTAAGCATCGCACGAAAACGAAATAGGTGTCCTCGGAAAGCGCTCGACGAGTAGGCACGCATTTTCTCAAATTCTTAGATGGCGCAGTTGAGTCATAAAGACATAAAGACATAAAGACATAAAAGATTAGTGCAACTATGAGCCACAAGGGCCCATCTTGGTTGCACTCTGTACACTGAACCAGTTGCCCACCAAATATATCAATCAGCCCTCCCTGTAATACTGAAAAGCAAGCCCTCTATTCTTATAATGATTGTCTATGCTGTTTTTAAAGATGTTCAATGTGCTGCTACCGACAATGTTTTCTGGCAGCTGGTTCCAGTGTTCTACTACCCTGTTGGTGAAGAATGTTTGCCTTAACCTTGTTCTGCTGTGGTTAACTTTAATTTTGAATTTATGACCTCTAATTGCATCATTTCTGTTCAATTCAAACATTTCCCCAAGGTATCCCCTCTCCAGACCATGGGCAAATTTAAAAACCTCGATGAGATCTCCTCTCAGCCTTCTATATCTAAGTGAAAACATATTCAATTTCTTCAATCTTTCCTCACATGCCAGGTTGCTTATGCCATTAACCATTTTTGTAGCCCTCTTTTGTATTCTCTCTAAAAGCCAACAATCTTTTTCATAGCTAGGAGACCAAGCTTGGATGCAGTATTCCAAATGTGGCCTGACGTATGCACAGTATGCACATTTGCCCTTTTCCAATCGGTTGGAATTTCATTCTGTGAAACTGATCTACAAAATATTATACTAAGTGGAAATGCCATTTCCTTTTCAGTTTGCCGCAACACCCTAGCATAAATATCATCAGGTCCTGCTGCCTTGTTTGGCTTTATCTTCCTGATATGATTGTAAACAACATCACTATCAATGAAATCAACATCATTTGTCAGATCCTATGTCACTAAACTATGGTGTACGGTCGGCAGATTGGTCATATCTTCCAATGTAAACACTGATTTAAAATGCTTGCTCAGCTCCTCAACCATCTCACTATTCTCACCCAATGTAGTCCCGTTTACCTCCAGTTGACCAATTGTGCTAGAAACTTTACTCAGCTTGTAGAAACTAAAGAACTTTTTACTGTCCCCATTACAGTTTCTAGCTAAATCCAGTTCTTTTGCCCGCTTTGCTGCTCTGGTTTTTTGCTTCACAGTGTCTCTAGCTTTTCGATACTCCTTTAGATTAACGACATTTGAGGCTTCTTTAAAGACTCTAAATGCAGTTTTCTTAGCCTTAATTGCTTTTATCAAGTCTTGTGTAAGCCATGCTGACTTTCCTACCCTTGTTTTGCGTCTTTGCTTTTGGGGGACATGTCTAATCTGAATTTCATTCAAGTAAGATTTGAACTTTTCCCACATTTCACAGGCATTTAAATTGGAGAATTCTTCTTCCCATCTGATGGCACTTAAAGCCGCTCTCATGCAGTCAAAGTCTCTCAAAGTCATAAATAGCGCAGTTGTTTACATAGCTCCCTCGTGGGTTGTTTTGTGTCTCGTGTTACACCTTGTGTTGGGTGTACCTGCGTTTTAGTTGTAGTTTTATTGCATAGTGTTGTGTTGTGGTGTATCTTATGTGTAATTGCAATGTTAAAAGAAACGTTTGCTGTCGTTAATTAGTGATGGAAATTGAGGTGTGTTCCGTAGGTATTAGGTATCTAATATGCTGATTCCGCTAATCCGGTAAATTAGCAGTTTTAGGTAATTTATGATTTCAAGGGATTTCCTCTTCTAATGCAATGCTTATGAATGTACTCAACATGATGAGTCCACTTTATTCCTCTGCAAAGTCATGCTTTTCAGTTGGGAGGCAGCATGTCACCCAAAAATGGTTTTGGAGTTTGGTAATATAGCATAAGAGGTAATGTTTTAACTCGAGAAACGTAAAAGTGTTCAAATTAAGAAATGCCTAACCTTACCAAAACTGTTTTTGATGACTAAATAAATTACAAGAAAAACCCCTCTGCAGATATTTGTTTTTTAAAACCTACAACAAATCCCTAACCTAGCTTAACCTAACTAAACATAGCCCCCTTGTATGTTCCATGGAGGTAAAATGTGCCCAAACTTGTTCTGCTGATTACCTTAAACTGTAATAACACTGCTGACCTTATGTATCATGATTGAGATGGGGAAGGTGGCATAAAATTCAGTGTCAGTATCTTATAGTATATTTATCAAACATCTGGAAGAAACATATGGAAAAAGGGATTGTCACCCAACATGCTTAAGTTTCCAAGAGATGAAGATGCATATAAGAACTGGTTGACATAGTCGAAGAGAGCTGATGAAGTTCATCCAACCGGCTCATTCACTTGTTCCAACCATTTTACCTCTGATGATTGTGATCCTGGCTACAGATGCAGGTGAAGCTAATGTCACAGTGTCAACACCTGCCTCTCCTGGTGTCATTCCATGAATTAGCCTGCCTCTTAGATCTGTATGGTGTGCAGTGTTGAATCATGCTTGTCCGGTATGCTTACTGCATTTTGGAGCATCTTAGACATAAAGACACAAAAGAGCAGTGTGACTATGAGCCACAAGGGCCCTTCTTGGTTGCACTCTGAACATTCAACCAGTTGCCCACCAAATCTGATGATCAGCCCTCCCTGGGATTCTATTTTCATAAAGCAAGCCCTCTATTCTTAATAATTGCCCATGGTGTTTTTAAAGATATTCAATGTGCTGCTACTGACAATGTTTTTTGGCAGCTGGTTCCAGTGTTCGATTACCCTGTTGGTGAAGAAAGACTGTCTTAAACTTCTCTTGTTGAAGGTAAACTGAATTTTGAATTGATGAACTTTCATTGCATCATTTCTGTTCGATTCAAATATTTACCTGATATATCCATTCTCCTGACCATGAGCAAATTTAAAGACCTCAATGAGATCTAAACTTTTTATATCTAAGTGAAAACGTATTCAATTTTTTTCAATCTTTCCTCATATGCCAGGCTACTTATGTCATTGACCATTTTTGTAGTCATCTTGTACTCTCTAAAAGCCAACAATCTTTTTCATAACTAGGAGACCAAGCTTGGACAGTATTCCAAATGTGGCCTGACATGTGCAGTAAAGCTTCTTGGTGACTTCCTCACTTCTGTATAATACATTCCTATTTATTTCCCCAAGCTTTCTCAATGCTTTCTTCCTGGGTTCTTTTGTCTGTTCTGATGCCCCCGGTTGGTTATTGGTTTTACGACACATCGACCGTTGAGTCATGTAGCGTCGCCAATCTCTCACGCCGATTGGTCGCGGGCGAAGAGTAGCGATAGGTGAGACTCGAACTCACAACCTTTCGATTGTGAGACGAGCAACTTACCCCTAGGCTACTCGTCCCCTGTTCTGATGCCCCCAATTTTGTGTTCAGAATAACACCAAAGTCCTCCTCCTGCTGAGTCACCGATAGTACTTGGCCGCCGCCATCAAATATGGAGCCTTCATATACTGTCTACCTTATCTTCATATCTTATCTTTGTATAGCTAAATAAAGAACCAGTTCAATTAGTTTGAGCACCGGAGACGCTCCTGGCCATTGTGTTTATTTCTTGGTTAATCACCATCGGTCGCGGCGGGCGCTCCATGCCACATACGTGGTAGATGGCGATGACAAACAAGTTGAATTCTGATTTTTGTTTCATCACGGACTCAACTTGCACAAGCGACACCAGCATCGTGAGGTACAGGTTGGGCGTCATTAGTAGCCGGCAGCCGAAGCTAGGTGTGTGGCTAGCTGTGTGAGACGGAGGCTGACTCGAGTTAGGCTGCATGTGCGCATCGACTGGTTGCGCAAGAACTCTGCTCGGCAGAGCGCAGCATGTCACCAGCTAGCGATAGGATGTCTACCCTCACTCTGCCGGTCATGTGTCACCGTCTCTGCTGTGTGTCATGTCGTGTCGCCCAGTTCTGCTCTTTGCATCCGTGTTTGTTGTTGCCACCTTTACCAGCGGCGGACTGTCGGCTTCTCCTATGCTGCTCGTTCTGGCGGTACTTGGCATTAGCTTCATGTCGCCCTATCATGCCGCTTTGTTGGCGTGTTTTGCTGTTGCAGCTGTGACCAGTGGCAAACAAGCGGACGCTTCCTATGATGCACCGGCCTCGCGGTAGTTGGCACTGGAAAGAGCGATATGCAAAGTCTCTTTGCTCCACGAACTTTGATTGTGATCCTTCCTTCATGCTCTGAACCGAAACCAGCACATAAGCCGACTACGTCGACTACGCGGACGTAGTTCTGAATCTAGTTCTGAACGTATTGCTAGGGAATGCCGCCAATACATGCCTGACCGCTTTTAGCTCCCCATGTCTGACGGCTTTCCAGTACATCCACCGAATGTAACCTCCGAACTAGGGTGAAATTTTACAAACTTTTGGGATGAATCCACTCCCGCTTACAGCTGCCGTGAGCCCACCTCCCCCAATCCATATTTTAACGCGTGGTGCTAATGGGGCCTCTCGACTGAAAGCTCTCCTGTCACCTCCAGGCATTGCGTCCCCAAAACGTTTTCTGGACGTTCCACCCATGTTGCTGAGCTGGTACGGTGGTTCACAGATGTCCCCATCAACGGAATGCCTGCCTCTCACGTGCTCCATTTGGTTCTGACGATCTAAACAAAGCGATTGTCCCCTTCCTTGCCTCCTGAATCAGGGGCACTGCCGCATATAGAGGGGGTTAAAAGGCTTTTCAGTCAATTACTTTTGACATGCAGCACCATAAGCTCAATGCTACATTTTATGGAGATTTGGGGGACTCGACCCACCGCCTGATTCCACCATGGCGACGACCACGCTTCAGATACGTCCTTAACGCATTTCGCCGCGGTAAGATGCTAATTCTCAGCCATATTTGACCTGTCCTACCTCGCTTTGCACGCTCTTCCGGGTATAATATATGCATAAAAGGTATTGGAGATCCCTTCCGGGCCTATGACGCTCGAAGTTTCGCACCTACACCTCTTAATTCCTCATTTTATCCCCTGTACTATGCATACGCTGCGTGTATTCGGTAGCGTTTTATCGGCTTGGCCCATATTAACCCTGGGGATCTTCAACCGCCCCCCCCCTCAGGTTCTTGGCGGAAAGCGGACGAACGGCGCGCGGCAGCGCGCCCAAATTTGGCATACCTTTTCCGACATCAATTTGACATGCTGATTAAAAATTTTTAGGTCAGGTCATCTTTGGTCAACGAGTTAGTCAAGGTCAAGTGAGGTTACCTCCAAAAAAGTTCAACCAATCGTCACGCTTTAACGGATACAGATATTTCAATGAAACTTCCAGCGTTCTCTTATCTTTACGGATGCAATAAAACGTACGAGTTGAATTTTTCTATTTTTTTTCTTTTTGACTACATATAAATTTTGCGTATTTGCCAAGTTGTAGTTCAAATACAGGATCCTGGCTAAAGTAAGCATTTTTATCGAGAAAGTTGACTTCCAACAACGTTTTTCGGTCTGCTCTACCCATTGGAAAAGGAAATTTTCAGAAAACTTGAAAACTCAAAATTTTGAAATTTCCCAAGTTTTATTTTTGGGGGGGCCAAAAAATTATAACCCTGGTCGATTTCGCTGTCCTTTTCTCATTCCAAATATATTTTGTTTTTTCATATATCCCCAAAATGAACTCCCCCGAGTCAAAAACATAATGGAAATCATGAAAAGTCGTGAAAATATAGCCCCCTGGTGACGTCACTTTTGGGGTAAGTTGTTTTTGAGGGAGGACCTGGACCCTACTCATCGAGCGCTTTCCGATGACACCGCTTTAGTTTTCATGCGATGCTTAGTTTGGATTTTAGAGTGGGGTCTTCGACCGCCCCCCCGAAACGGGGTGGGAGGATTTGACCGGAAAGACGACGCGGGTTAAGTGCGTACCCCTGATGACGTCATATAAGGACCTGCGCGGAAAGCTGTGTAGTAGGGATGACGCCACCTCGGATATATCCTTGCCCAGATCCGTAACACAACGCGCCGTGAACCGTGCCACTCGATGAGCTCGGCGTACTGCATGCGTATTATGGTGATGCCTGTGTGAAACTATGTGGGACGCATGAGACATTTAGAAAACATACCTTTGCGAAAACTATGGGCACATTCCTGACTCATGTTCTGTGGCCGTGCGAGACCGTCTTCTCTCCATTGCTGCTATGGCATTATAGTAGTCTCAATCCATTGCGTTTGAATCGTTGGGCGCCATCAAGGCCGTATATAGAGGTAACATCATAAGCTTCTGCGCATCTTTCCGCGCAGGTTGCCTTATGACGTGCACGGTGCGTCACCCGCCCGCTCCGTAACTACATATGGACATGGGACGAGCGGCGCGCAAGATGCAAAGTAGTGAATTTCCTCCAATAAACGTCGTTTCCTTCCAAGTAACCAACCAAAATATATAGGCGCCTCTTTTTTCCTTCAGAACAGTACAACCTTCCTATCTACCAGAAGATTATAGACAACTATAATCTTCTTCGCTTCCTCCCATCCGCACCACATTACTCCTCATACCCTTCACCCTTAACAAACAGCACCAAAATACTGACACCACAAACGCCCTCCGGAAACAGCCGACATCACCTTACGGTGGCAGGCTGGCCAAACTCAACGACACACACACACAGTACCATCATTGTCAGCGTGAAACTACAGGCTTAAACTAAGAAATGCAGTATGTGAAAGGCTTCCATCTCGCGGCACTTACTTTATAGCGATAGGGTCGCCGGAGAATGTGGAGGCGATGCGGTGGACTCGGGGTGGCACTAAGGGAGTAGCCACCCTCGCTGCCTAGGAAAGTTGTTAGGATTGATATTTTGAATGCATTCACAGACATTGTTAGCTTTAAATGAACTAACTCACTCCATCCGATCAGCTGAAGCCCACCCCGTGCATGGACGCCTCCAAGTGTCCTTTTGGAATTGTTGCATGATGTCCGAGACCTGCATGGAAGCAATGCAGGAAACTTTTTCGCTACTTAGCTTGAAGTCAATGTAGATTGAACCAGGCTTGCCCGTCAAGATGCATTTCCCACTGGTCTTAAGCGGGAAGAGACCGCAAGCCATGCCACGAATCGGCCATAAACCAACGGCAAAAAGTATTAATGGCAACGGCGCATCCATACTTTTTGTAGTGGGAGGCCTCAATCTGAGAGGGGCTTTCTTCACGCAAACCTTATCCTATGGGTGTGAGGGTGAAAGGGTGGGGCGCACTTCGATGGGAGGAGGCTGTCTGGATATCTCGGGAGGAAGGCCTACTCTGATCGGGCCTTGTCTACTGGGGGTAGAGTGGAGGGCTGCAGTCGGATTTCTCAAGGGTTTCATGCGGCTCCTCCACGGGAACGTCCTGCTACTACGGGGGCGGGAACTTAAAAATTGCCGTATCTTTGTATGTTTATTTATATTTATTGTATCTCCCAGTCAATGCTGGCCTCCCCGTTTCACCCTCCCCCGAGTAATTTCAAACTTTGAAGCACTCCCGATGTACTCCCGGGTGTACTCCCGATCTATTTTAGCCCGCCAATTGGCTTCATGCGCTGTGAACCCCCTATTATTTTCAGAAGCCTACACCCATGCCTATGCACCTCCGCCCTCCCCCTATCAGCTGCGCCGTTGCATGACTGTGCATCCGGGCTTAACCAGACTTCGTTGTAAACGATGACAAAAGGCGAGAGAATGTAGACAACAAATATATTCTATTTTGAAACCACTCTTAAGCGAACTTGAAACAAATTACTTTCGTATAAGACGAAGGACCATGGAAGTCATCCAGCACGGCGCTGCTACCCACAGGTCAGACAGATTAACCGAGGACCGAAACCATTCCGTGCGTTTAGTCTATTCCCGTGCACATACGTCCAATGCTAACCGGTTCTGGAGGATGTCCATGCCCCGCCCCTCCCAATTTCATATTCAACCCCGTTGTTCGTCAATGTAAAGACGTCGGCCACAGGAGAGGTACCACACTGTTCTAAACGTTACATGTGGACCACGCTGCATTCTAAGTATACATGATCGGGTGCATGCGAACAAAATAAACCATGACTCGCTCTTGCCAGATTTTTTCATTTTGATGCAGGAATCCAAAGGAAGGTTGATGCAAGAATCCAAGAGGTTGAAAGAAGCATATACACATGTGCACTCTTATATGTATACACATATATGCATAACTATATGCATACGTAAATAGCACATGTGCCCAGACCCACACATGCACACACATGTCAAACTATTATGCCTCAGGAACACATGCAAGATAAAGCATATATATAAGCAGTAAGATAAGATGGAAAAAAATATGGATAAGCGATGCAATATATACACATGCACACACACACACACACACACACACACATATATATATATATATACATATATATATATATATATATATATATATATATATATATATATATATATATGTGTGTGTGTGTATATATATGTATATGTATATGCACAAGCGCGTGTGTACATACATATACATATAGACGGGGTATATATATATAAACACACATATATATATATATATATATATATATATATATATATATATATATATATATATATATATATATATATATATATATATATATATATATATATATTAGGGTGTGTCACGAAGGACCTTTTTTTGGAAATTGCACTTTGCTTAGTGAAATTATCGTGCAGATCACCTTAAAAAACCAGTGGTCGAAACCAAATCGAAATCAAACAATAAACAAAATATGCGACAGGCCGATAAAGAAACAAATTTGCCGGGCGCCCGGCGTTGAAGTCTCCAGTGATGGCGCTCCGTTGCGATTGGCATCTAACACCACGCGTCTGGCCACCGTCGGAGCGCCGCCGCGGCGCTGTGACGAAAAAGGCGACAGTTGATGCTGTGGATGACTGATGAATGGATTCTGGTGATGAAGCTCATTAATAGAACTCAATGAAAGTGTTTAGTGGGGTAAAAGGCTTTTGATAAGCACCAGTCGCTTAATAAGTTGCCTGGATATCTGACGCATGAAAGAAAGGTTCACTTTACGTCGCTTGTTCGTTCCATTTTCAATCAGTAGATCTATCGGCGTATAATGCTAATATTTTCACTTTTGAAAGCTTGAACATCTTCAAAATTCCTCGTCTGTTTACATCGAAGACCAATTAAATAATTCTGAGATACCTGATATCTTATTGTTATGACAAATAGACCATGCGAAATCGGCAACATGCTCCGTTCCACTACAACCGAAGGAGACGGGCATACAGCGACGTCACCTTTTGTACGAGCGGCCACATTTTTTGTACGAACTATAATTTTATAACTGTACTACTTGTCTATATGTTCGACAGAAAACCCGACATGAAATCCTTTTTGCTGCTGAGCACTGGCATTGCTGACCTGTGTTTCAACTTCGCCACAATGTAACCGTGGCGGGCCTCTTCACCAATTACCTTCAAAGACGCCTCGGTCACCATTTTCACCATCCGTTCCACCGTCTGACTGTGCACGGGGTATGGCGGTACTTCGAGAGGACTCGCGATGATGTCTAGTAAGTCATCATCGGACAGTTGTTGCGCCAAGGGCGGCTCGGTTATCGCCTCATTACACCAATAAATCAGCTTCATGATGCTGCTTGCCCCATATTCACTTTTGGAAGCTTGAACTTCCGCACTTCGTCAGTATCACTATCGACTTGAGTTCTGCAACACTGCTGGATTGGAGTGACCGCCCTTTCCCGTGTGGCTTGATCTTGGCCCGCTGCCATTGCTAGCAGTACTGCCTCAGGATGACACCAGTAGCTGTTGCGCTGTCTTACCGGCTGCACCATGGCCGCTATCTCAGGTCGCAAACTTTTGAGAAGTTGCACGCTGTGCAGCGCATTGCCAGGACCGTCGGAACATTTCCAGTTCTTCTTGATGCAGAACCACATGGGAGTATAGTGGCACACAATGAACTCCGCTAGCATTCTCAAGCTGTCTGGTGGCTGTTCGGTTGATATGTAGAGCCGGAGAATTCGCGCCGCCAGAGTCAGCCACCTGGAGTGGTTTAGTGGACCGATCTTCATTTTCGCAGTTCTATCTGAGATATAGCCCGTCTGGGCACTACGCGCCAGACTGTACAGAATAGCCTGATCTGAACTTAGGTCACTGAGAATCTCCTGCGTCATTTCTGAAACATTTCCGCCATCGATTGGCTCCAAATCGACCACTGGCAAGGTTTCTACTGCGCCTGCAGCAGCCCGGCCAATCAGCCCACTAAACGACTTAGGTCCTGTTGTGACTCCATCTAACTGGCTAAATACTGCACGAAGAATAAGTTCATTTGCATGAAGTTGGCACACAAACCAGTGGACGGGGCGTTTTTGTCCGAGCTCAAACAAACGGATAACACCACCTTTTTGGCCAGTATTAACTCTCGTGCCGTCACAGCCAAGCACAGAAACATCCGCACCAAACTCATATGCCACGGCGTTCAGGTCCTGAAAAATGTTCTCAGCTTTCCCAGTCTGTGGGTAAAATGTCTTAAATATTCACGGTCTGGCTCGGATACAACCACAATGTGCTCTTCCGTCTTCTTTGAACTGGCTGTCATAAGCGTGTCGTCTTTTCTTCCGTCGAAGTAGAGACCAGATACACGACCTGCATGATACTCATGGCTCTGGGCTACTACCTCTCTTCTAATCCGATCCCTTGCTCGCCATATTTTTTGCTATCCACTATGCAGTCCATATCGTCAGAAGTGATCCGACCAATATCCACTTAGAAACCGTTTATGATCGCAGCACACGCACGATTAGACACTCCGTACCGATCTGCTGCTAGAGCCGTATTTAGCAGTTCGTCTGTGTTACTGTTCACCATATACTCTGACTCATTGACTACAGATGTGAGCGATGATGAATCTGTGGCGGAATCTTGGTCTGAATTAGAATCTAGGTGGGCCATTCCAGAAGGTCCCGGTTGTGGTGATGTGACTGTCTCGGCGGTTAGACGCCTCCTTTCGTCCATGGCGCGTCGACGAGTGGTTTCACGAATATCAGCGGTGCCGATTTGCATTTGGCGAGGTCCTCTCTGGTCTTGGACAAAGGGGAACTCCATTCGTGGCACTTTGTCGGCCATCGCACATTTGCAGCTATCGATATCAGCACATTTGCAGCGGGCTATATCAAACAATTTTCCAAACCACTCATCACCGGACGGACGTACACCTGGTGATGCCGACTTCTTTCCAGCAGTTTTCATGTATCGCAAGTAGCGATCGCGGTATTCCCGAACCATATGTTCGACTCGGGCCCTCCCAACAATTGGTATTCCTTCGCAGCACCACGTTTTCATCACACTTTCCGCGACAAACTTTATATGGGGTGCTAGCCTCTCTTTCAACCTTTTGTTCGCAACGCATGAGTCTCTATTCACTTTACTCAAGTAATTCAGAACGTCAATTCTCGTGGGCAGTCGGTTTGTTTTTAGTTCAGAAGGAACCAAAAGCCCTTTGGTGGAAGCGCGGGTCTTAATGTTCGAACTCTTACCCCGATCAAACCGACGCAGGTAATATCACACTTCACAGGCAGTGGGCACAACTTGCAGACACCAAACCACTCTTTTCAGCCCCTCCCCCGTGCCATTCGACGATCGCCGCCGGCTCGTGTCGCCCTCGTTAATAGGTTGTCCCTATTGCTGATAATCCCAGTTTCCCTTGAAACTTGAGTAATGAAAAGGAACAGGAGACTTGGATTGACTAATAAAACAGGGATGTATGGCATGCGAAGCTATTTTGTGTCGTTAGTGCGTACGCAATTTATTCGAATGATGATTCATAGCACTGTGAAAGGTAGAGCACAGACAAAGGAAAGTGGAGCGATCAGTCCTTCAGTGAAGTTTAATCACTACAATCAGATATATCCCGGCTCACCTGATCTGTTTTTGAATTACCAGAATCCATTCAAAAGTCGTCCACAGCACCGACTGCCACCTTTTTCGTCACAGCGCCGCGGCGGCGCTCCGACGGCGGACGACGCGTGGTGTTAGATGCCAATCGCAACGGGGCGCCATCACTGGAGACTTCAACGCCGGGCGCCCGGCAAATTTGTTTCTTTATCGGCCTGTCGCATATTTTGTTTATTGTTTGATTTCGATTTGGTTTCGACCACAGGGTTTTTTTAGGTGATCTGCACGATAATTACACTAAGGATATGTAGTTGCCGATTAGAAAGTAAGTGCCGAGCACGGGGAAGGACGTGTTTTGGCAGTGTCCGGCGACCCAGCCACGAGCACCGGCCACGCGTCCCCTCGACCAACTGCGGGCAGTCACCCCCGCGCGCCGCCGACCTAGCCGCCCCAACCACAGACGGCGCTGCAGAAACCGCTGACGGCCGTGACCACGTGACAGTGACCACGTGACCACGTGACGGGCCGAGTGCCACGTGACACCGGCGCCACCGGCGCCGGCGGCCCTGCGTGGCGCAGGGCCAGCTCCAGCACCAGCTCACTACACCTCCACCTGATTATCAATAATCATCATCGTCGTCCGGTATACACGATTCACTTGGTACACCGCAGCCATACAATTCGACTGGCGCCCGCCTCACACGCATACTTCGCCGGGGCGCGGCTCGCCCATCCCGCGCGTCCTCAGTGACCACACATTCAGCGCTCGGGTGGTCATACACCGCATCGTCCTCAAAATCCTCCGCCCTGCCCGCGCCGTCTGCGAGGTCTGCACTCACTTCTGCCGCCGCCCACGCATCCGGCGGTGCCGGTGGCGGCCGCTCCGCCTCCGGTTCTACCGCCCCACCCGCACTGGGCGACACCTTACGCGGCTGCTCCATCACCTCCTCCGGTGGGTCAAAGTCCCCAGGCTCGCTCGCGCTCCCGTCTGGTCCGGCGTCCTCACTCCCGAATCGCCGCCGGACACACCGCACGTGCCACGGGGTACCGTCGACCTCCACCAGCGGTGTCGGGAGCAGCCGCGTCACCACACCTCGCCGCGACACATCCGTGCACCGCGTCGGCTGACCTCGGCGTCGTATCCACACGGTGTCACCGACTTGGAGCATCGCGCGCGCACGCTCAGAGCCGTCGTGCGCCACAGGCATCGTCCGGCTGGGCCCCTGCACATCGGCGGCCACCGGCAAGTCCCGGCCAGCGCGCTTGAAGAGCCCGGCCGCCGGAGCGCTGGAGGGTCGTACACCGTCGCGAGGCGTAGCATTGTAACGGTGTACCGCTTCACCGATGGTGCAGTCCTGGCGGGCCGCCATCACCTTAATTGTCCGATGATGGCGCTCGACAATGCCGTTACCTCCTGCCTCGTGCACGGCCCGAAAGCGCAGCCGGATCCCCCAGCGCGCCGCGAACGCAGCCATCCGACGACCCCGGAATTCTGTCGCGTTGTCCAACAGCAACTCAGCCGGCGCGCCCCGTTCCAGGAAGATGGTTTCCAGCTGGCCCGTGACCTCGGCTGCGTCGGAACGGCGCAGCAGCCGCCACATCCCGTACCGGGAAGGCCCACAGTCGATCACCGTCAGGTACGACCGGCCCCGGTAGTGGGTAACGTCGATGGCTAGGCGTTCCCACGTCAGCGGCACGCTCAGTGACCCGCGCTGCCAGCGCGCAGGTGTCGGGTCGATGGACTGGCACACATCGCACTGCTGGATCACCGCTCGCACCGCTGACCGGGTGGCACGCGCGTCCTCGCTCCGACGCACATACCAGAGCGTCCGGCGGACCCCCTGGTGCCCGGTGTTCTCGTGCACCTCACGTATCCGGGCTGGGTCGGCGTCTGGTCGCGGGGCCACGGCTGCCGCGATGGCGCCTGGTGGCGCGTCAGTTGATGAGTCCGGCAGTCGAAGCCACTCTTTTGGCACACGGGTGAGTGCGTCCGCCGGGTTGTCCGCGGATTTTACCAGGCGGACCGTCATCTTCAGGCGAAACTTCTCCACTAGCTGTCGAATGACGTCGATCCTCCGGCGGATAAGCATCTCCCCGTGCGCCTTAGTCCGCAGGCGAGAGCGGCCGCTCAGGGCGTCATCGATCCACTTGTGAACCGTGGCCGAGTCGGTACGAAGGTCGATGGTGGTAATCCCCCACGCAACCGCCATGTTGACACCGCTGAGCGCCGCGTCCAGCTCGGCCATGTTGATGTGCATGGCCGCCTTCGACTCCGGCCGTAGCCAGCTCGCGTCCTCCACGGCGCCACTGACCGGATCCTCCAGGATGACCCCGGCAGCAAGGGAACTGGCGTCCGTCCACACCACCAACTTGTCCCCCTTCAGCTGCCAGGGGCCTCGTGCCGGGTCGGCCCCCCTTACCCGCACCGCGACACAGTCGACCTGCTCGCGCAGCCCGGCGTCCATTGTCGGGTCGTCCCAGCCTGTCGTCAGGGCGTTGACGCGCCGCTTTAACCACGCGGCCGCCGGACGCAGCCACCCCACCACCGGCAGGTGGGACACCAGGTGGCCGCACCACGCGTACAACGCTCGACGTGTCAGCACCTCCGGGGGCGCGGCCACCGGGTTGTCGCGGCGCCAGCACAGTTCTCCGTCGTCCGCGCGCACCCGCAGCCCGAGCAGTCGCGCTCCCTCGGCCGCCCGCTCCGACGGCTTACAGACCAGACCGTACCGGGCGAAGTGCTCCACGACGTGGTCTGCGCTGACAATGTCCTCGTCTACTAGTAGATCGTCCACGTAGGGCAGCACCCCCCGGTTCACCGCGGCATCCTGGAGCAGGACGGCCCGCACCACGGCCTTCATGACGAGCGGCGCGACGTTCAGCCCAAAGCCGACGCGAGTCAGGCAATACCTCTGGCCTCGCACCTCCACCGTCTGCTACGGCCACAGCCGCCGGTCCAACCGGAGCTGAAGGTACGCCTTCCGCAGGTCCACCACCGCGACGTGAGCGCCGTGCCGTCGCCAGCGGCGAAACTGGGCAGCACAAACGTCCGCGTCCGCGGTGTGTGCGGTAATGTGGCCATTCAACTCACGGTAGTCCAAGACAGGGCGCACCCTGTCCCGATTCGGCTGCCGGACCGCCATCAGAGGGATCAGGCCACGGGCCGGGCCATCCACCCGCTCTTCATACGGCTGCAGCCACCCCTCCCGGATCCACAGCTCCAATTCAGCGTCGTACGCCGGCCGAACCGCCGGCGGTACCGCATACTCCGCGACTCGGTTCCGCAGACTCTCGGGACCGTTCCCGTCTGCCCACACCCATGCCACGGTCCATTCGCCCGTCCGCGCGGCGAATCGCGCCGTGAAGTCCGCTGCATCCACGGCCAAGTCCCGACGGTCGACCTCAACTGCCGCCGCACAGCCCCGCACGTCTGTCGGTGTCCGCAGGCTGATGCCACCCAGGGCCGTGATGCCCGACATCCCCAGAACCACGTTCACACCCAGTGGGCGGTCTGGCACAACCAGCGCCGCGAGCATCACTCGCCTGCCCTGGTATTCCACCTTGACCGTGACCGACCCACTGCACCGTAACGTTCCCCCGTTCACGGTTCTCATTTCCACCGTCCGTGGCGTCCACCGCCGACAGCAACCTCGGTACACGAGCGTGTCAGTGCATCCGGAGTCCACCAACACGCGTCGCTCGCTGCCGTCCACTTGCATCCGGGCGACCGGAAGGGCGCGATCTACTGATCCGGAGACGGCGCTCGCGCTGACGCGTCTCCCGATGCGTTTGGGCAGGCCGCGGCGAGATGACCCTCCCTCCCGCATGTCCAGCAGCGTCGCGGTAGTCGTGGCCGCCGCGCTTCCTGACGAGACGGCGGGGGCGCGGGCCGCGACGCTGCTGTCGCAGCCAGCACCTCGTGATGGTCATCGCTCAGGATGTCCCGGGCCAAGCGGACGAGACTCGGCAGCGCCACCCGCTGTGCTCGCGTACCTGCCTTTAGCTGGCTCCGTACCGGTGCTGGCAGCCCCGATATGAATTTGGCGTCCAGGATGGACTCGGGGAGCTTCTCGTCCGAGACCAGCGCTATGAGGCGGCGCAGGTCCACCAAGTAGGCGTCCACGGACTCCCCTGGTCGCAGTTATCGGTCCTGGAAGGCGGCGTACGCGGCGTGCCGGTTTAACGCGAACGCGTCGTATAACGCGTCGCGGACAGCCGCCATGGAGTCCTGCGCCTTGTCGGGTAGCTGCTCCCAGACAGCGAAGGCTGCCCCAGTCAGCCGTTCCGGGATGACGTCCACGAAGTTGACGCCGCGTCGTCGGCACAGTTTCTCTGCCCGCGTAAACCACTCGGCCACATTCACTGTCCCGCTGAACTCGGGTATGTGGCGCGTGTCGAAATTACGCGGGCCTGCCACACCCAGGGTCCCCGACACCTCCGCGAAGTTCACCGATCCACTCGCGCCCGACGTCGCCTCCCGCGGCTCTCCCACTTCATCCCCGTGCCTCGGCATCGTATGGCCGAAATAGCTTGTAGTTGCCGATTAGAAAGTAAGTGCCGAGCACGGGGAAGGACGTGTATTGGCAGTGTCCGGCGACCCAGCCACGAGCACCGGCCACGCGTCCCCTCGACCAACTGCTGGCAGTCACCCCCGCGCGCCGCCGACCTAGCCGCCCCAACCACAGACGGCGCTGCAGAAACCGCTGACGGCCGTGACCACGTGACAGTGACCACGTGACCACGTGACGCGCCGAGTGCCACGTGACAGTGACCACGTGACCACGTGACGCGCCGAGTGCCACGTGACACCGGCGCCACCGGCGCCGGCGGCCCTGCGTGGCGCAGGGCCAGCTCCAGCACCAGCTCACTACAGGATAAGAAAAACTGTTCAGGCGACACACCCTAATATATATATATATATATATATATATATATATATATATATATATATGTGTGTGTGTGTGTGTGTGAGACGGGGTGGGAGGATTTGACCGGAGAGATGGCGCGGGTTAAGCACACATCTTACCCTTAGACATCCAGTGCCCCTAATGAGACATGATGTTGGTATGTTGGTGGCATATGATATTTGTATGATATTTGGCAGTCAAGGATATCCACAACACACTTGTACCTAGAGGATGAGGATAGGAGATCCACAGAAGGAATTGCCTCAAGCCTTAGGGATGGCTTATAATAGGCTTCAGGCATCATCTTCAATTTCAACAAGTATGATGCATCATAATCTGCATGGGTGAAGTGATTGTAACAGATGTAGGCCTTTTTATATTCAATCTGGTCTGCTCAAGCACATGTTTGGATCCACATCTTGCAATTTTTTCATCTTTTGGAAACCGAAATACATAGACACCCTGGACCATCTTCTTTTTTCCTTTCCCTCTTGACCACATCTTGCAACTAACAACTGAATAGTGCAACATGTCTGACCTTTCACCTGAAAAGAAAGCCAAGGTTACTGGATCATCATGGTATCTCACTCAATATTGTCCTAGTGTGGTTTCTCACATAATTCTGATTTCTACTTCCAAATCTCCTCTTCATGTACTCGCTCAGTATCATTTAATTGGCACATGATGGTTGCAATTAGATGCTGGCTAGATATCAGTGCATACCTTAAACATCAGTGCATCATCAAAATTAATGCCATCATTTCAAATCACCAATTGCCAATAAATCTGAGAAATATCTATCTGCATACCACACCTTAAGCATTTAAAATAGCATACACTAAGTCTGATGTTTGGCTAATGTCAAGTGCATTAACATTTCACAATATGAAATGCCTAGCAATTCACAAGATGTGGTGGAATAGCACTATGAAGCTTGACATGGAATAATTTTAACATAAGGGTAGCAAACAATTTTCATACTTCCTTGCTACTTACTCTGCCATAGAGCTCTGTGAAGCAGATGGGGAACATCACATTAGACTGGATAATGTACAGAACTGTTAATGCATGGAATAATGCAAACTAAGATTGAGGTCAACACGTAAATTATGTATACAGAAAGTAATGACTATTTTGAACCAGGTTAAACGCATCAGAACATCCTATGATGCACACACTGAGGCACCTCCAAACTGAAATTCAGTATCATCATCATCACCCTCTCGCACATTTTGGATAAATCAATTAAGTCAGGACACTACAGCACCCAAGAACAAACTCATAAAAATAATAAATTGATGTAGAGCCCACAACATAATAAAGGAAATGGCTAGACATAATGCAGAAATGCAAACTTAGCATAAGAACTACATACAACATAATAGCTAGATATTGTAATAAACTCCAACATACAAGCCTTATATACCATGATATAAATCCCACATTAATTTATCCTCCATACACTTGACTAACATGAGGCAGCAACCAGTCCCAACAGCATACTGACAACACTCGGTCACACCTTGACAACTTTGACTGTGGTGTCATGCTATAGCAGTTGGAATGCACAATATCTTTATTGTAGCATCACAGGTCAGGCTCTTATTCATTTTGTATTTGTTTACTTCTGAAATTATTACAACTATTTACATCAAGCTGAAACATCTAACACATATCACTGTGTTGCAAGTGGAAATGCATTCCCTGTGTCACAGTTGTGATCAATCACCTCGCTGAATTATTGCTCTTTCCTTTTGGAAGAATGGCTAAAATGTGGGCTTCAGGCGCTGCTGTGCTATTCCCATTGAGGTAATTTGTTTGAATTGTAGCATACCCTGTGGGCATCAAATATTCCAGCCATATAACACTAGTTTGCCGCCAGGTGTCATGGTGGAAGGACGTCCGTTTTGAGCTCGAGCTTTCCAGATAAGTTGTTGCAGAACAGGGCAGTGCTCTAGTCTAAGCTGTGGATAAGTGTTTAGCAATTACTTCTGTGAGTATATTTCATTAGTTTTTATCTGATAAGCATTTTCGTAGCACGCAAATTATACTATATCAACCTAGCGACGCTGCCGTTCGCCATCTTGTTCTTAGGCGAGGCCTCGTGGCTTTAGGCGCGTTCTCGTCGCTTCGATTTCTGTAGTTGGAGATATTACAAGTGTGCAGGTTTCATAATTACATTAGACAACATTCATACTATCCTAAAATACTTTATTTATTTTTGTGATGCATAGTGTGTTTGGTGTTTAAGTTTAAAATAGAGTTTAATTGGTAGTAAGTTGGTGGTGTTCATAAGTGCTGTGTGACTGTTCATTTTTCTGTCTAGCCATAAGTGATATCAAAAGGGATATTCATATAGATGTATACATGTGTAGAAGACAATTAGATTCGACTTTTTTTTCACACAAAAAAAAACGATTGTTTAATAGTTTCTGCTTAGCGTGTTGCTTTTCTTGAGGTACTTAGATAATTAACTGACAGTATAGGAGGTAGAGATTTATGTTGAATGATAGTTGGCTTTTTTTTCGGTTGTTTAGCGAGTTAATTTGAATCTAAATCTACGCATAATCTGCAGCCTGTAGGATGGTTTCGACCAGGATGCAGGCACTAGAGGAAGAGATTAGGACCCTTAAGGCAGAGCTTTCCAAGCACGAGGCTGCCCTTGTTGCACAGGGTAGGTAAGATAAAGCAACAAGGGGTCACTCCGTAGCAGGGACATCATATGCCCAGGTGGTCGCAGGCCACCAGGTAGCTGAGGCTTCCCCTACTGTGGAGGTGGCTGGGATTTCTCGAGAGGGGAGTGTTAATAGTGCACAGAGGAGGGGTAGTTCTGGTAGGTCACAGGAGGGGAAGTGGCATGAGGTCATGGGGTGAAGGATTTGGAGACGCGAACCTAAGGAAATGGTCAGTGAGTGGCAGGTGACAGGTGGTAGGAGCGGGAGGAAGCCTAGCCGAACGGCCCAGCGGGCAGGCATATTAACATCAAATAGGTTCCAGGCATTGGATGACTGCCCCCAGGATAGTAGTAGTAAGGAGTCTGCGCTGGTCCTAGGAGACTCTCGCGTGCGACATTTATATAGGGTATTCTGTAAAGGAAGGAGGGACAGGAGGTCCATCACCAGGCCTGGTGCCAAGGTGAAGGACCTGGTACCTGTGGTGGCGCAGATCACCAGTGATCACCAGTTTAGTACAGTTATAGTGCATGTAGGGGTAAATAACATAGGTCCTGCTAGGAGTGAGGAGCTTCTGCGGGAGTACAGGGCCCTTCTTACCACCCTGAAGGGTAACAATAGAGTCATTATAACAGCAATTTTGCCTAGGGCTAGAGCCTCCCCTGAGTGGAGCTCTAGGACACTGGCAGCTAACGCCAGGATAGGTAAGCTCTGCCATGAGCTAGGTTTTACATTTGTAGACGAGTGGAGCAGGTTTTATGCATCGTGGGACCTCTATCAGAGGGATGGCCTGCACTTCTCTGAGAAGGGGGTCCATGTGTTAGGCAAAGTGTACGAGCATGTCCTTCAGGGAAACTAGGAAATGGGGTGGGGAGGGATGAAATTGCATTGTCAACTCAGGAATATTCCAATAGTTTCAGCCAAGGCAATAGAACCTGAAATCCTGCAAATAGGGACAGCAGCAGTTCAAGGGGACAGAGTGATAGTTCATCTAGTGATAAAAGAACTCCTCGGTATGAAAAAGCCAAAGGTGGTTATGGAGCATTCGTTAAGTGTATGATGTTTAATGCTCAGAGTATCCGTTCCAAATTTGATGAGTTAAAGTGTTATGTTGCTGAGGAGGAACCAGATTTTGTTTGCATTACGGAGGCATGGGTCAGTGAAGGGTATTTTGGAGATAACTTGCAGAACTATGAGATCCAGGGATACAATATGTTTTCGTGCAATAGGGGTCCAGCAATGAAAGGGGGTGGTGTAATGCTCTATATGGATAGCTGATTCAGTTCTCAAAAAGTAGCAGATGTGGATCAAAATCTGTCTGTGGAGTCCATTTGGCTTGATGTCACTATGGGAAAAGGCAACAGCAATACTCTTAGGATAGGAGCTTTCTACCGATCAGGAACCCTGTCACATTCTCAGCAACTGGAGCTTGACAAGGTGATTTGTGAGGAAATCAGTAGAAACTTTAAGAGGAATTGCCTTATTCTTGGTGACTTTAATCTAAAAGGTTATGAAAATGCTGATGTTGGCTCCCCATCATGCAAAATGTTTAGGAAATGCCTTGAAGAGGACCTGTTCTTACATCAGTTTGTATCGGAACCTACCAGGCATGGCTCATTCTTGGACCTTGTATTCTAGGATTTAAGTGAATTTGTTCAAGACTTGACTGTAGGAGAAACTCTGGGATGAAGTGACCATAACATAGTTAGATTCCAGGCACATGTAGGGGAAATTATCAAGGATAATTTGGTAAGGGTTCCAAATTTCAACAGAGCAGACTTTGACTGCAAGAGAGCGGCTTTAAGTGCCATCAGATGGGAAGAAGAATTCTCCAATTTAAATGCCTGTGAAATGCGGGAAAAGTTCAAATCTTATTTGAAGGTAATTCAGATTAGACATGTCCCCCAAAAGCAAAGACGCAAAAGAAGGGTAGGAAAGCCAGCATGGCTTACACCAAACTTGATAAAAGCAATTAAGGCTAAGAAAACTATATTTAGAGTCTTTAAAGAAGCCTCAAATGTCGTTAATCTAAAGGCGTATCGGAAAGCTAGAGACACTGTGAAGCAAAAAACCAGAGCAGCAAAGCGAGCAAAAGAACTGGATTTAGCTAGAAACTGTAATGGGGACAGTAAAAAGTTCTTTAGTTTCTACAAGCTGAGTAAAGTTTCTAGCACAATCGGTCCGCTGGAAGTAAACGGGACTACATTGGGTGAGGATAGTGAGATGGTTGAGGGGTTGAGCAAGCAGTTTAAATCAGTGTTTACATTGGAAGATATGACCAATCTGCCGACCGTACACCATAGTTCAGTGACATGTGATCTGACAAATGATGTCTATTTCATTGATAGTGATGTTGTTTACAATCATATCAGGAAAATAAAGCCAAACAAGGCAGCAGGACCTGATGATATGTATGCTAGGGTGTTGCGGGAAACTGAAAAGGAACTGGCATTTCCACTTAGTATAATATTTTGTGGATCAGTTTCACAAAATGAAATTCCAACCGATTGGAAAATGGCAAATGTAGTTCCTATTTTCAAGAAAGGAGAAAGAGGGAAAGTTGAAAACTATAGGCCAGTAAGTCTCACATCCCTAGTCTGCAAGGTACTCGAATAAATTATCAAGGATAGAATAGTTAGTTATTTGGAAGGTAGCATATTGATTCAAGATACTCAACATGGGTTTAGAAAAGGACGATCGTGTCTCACAAATCTCTTGGACTTTTTGAACTTCGCCACAGAACAATTTGATCAGGGAAATCAGGTTGATGTAGTATATCTTGACTTTAGTAAGGTCTTTGACAAGGTACTCCATAAACGGTTAATGATACTGCTTCAGTCCCATGGTATTGCAGGTAACATCTTAAAATGGATAGAGTGGTGGCTTTCAAATAGACAGCAAAGAGTGATGCTGAATGGTACAAAGTCATCATGGCAAAATGTTCTCAGTGGAGTCCCCCAGGGGTCAGTACTGGGGCCACTACTGTTCATTATATTTGTAAATAACATTGAAAGTGGCCTAAGCAGTAAAGTTTTGAAATTTGCGGATGATTTGAAGGTCTTTAGGGCAATATCAGGACAAGATGAGCATATCTCGCTGCAAAAAGACTTAGACGAACTTGTGAAGTGGTCCGAAGAATGGCAAATGAAATTTAATTTTGATAAGTGCAAAATCATGCATGTAGGTAAGCAGCATATGAAGGCTCCATACTTGATGGGTGGCCAAGTCCTATCAGTGACTCAACAGGAGAAGGATTTAGGTGTTATTCTAAACACAAAACTGGGGGCATCAGAACAGACCAAGGAAGCCAGGAAGAAGGCACTGAGAATGTTCGGGGCAATAAATAGGAATATATCATACAGAAGTGAGGAAGTGATCAGGAAGCTTTACTGTGCATACGTCAGGCCACATTTGGAATGCTGCATCCAAGCTTGGTCTCCTAGCTATGAAAAGGATTGTTGGCTTTTAGAGAGAGTACTAAAGAGGGCTACAAAAATGGTTAATGGCATAAGCAACCTGGCATATGAGGAAAGATTGAAGAAATTGAATATGTTTTCACTTAGATATAGAAGGCTGAGAGGAGATCTCATTGAGGTCTTTAAATTTGTCCATGGTCTGGAGAGGGGATATCTTGGGTAAATGTTTGAATTGAACAGAAATGATGCAATTAGAGGTCATAAATTCAAAATTAAAGTTAACCACAGCAGAACAAGGTTAAGGCAGACTTTCTTCACCAACAGGGTAGTAGAACACTGGAACCAGCTGACAGAAAACATTGTCAGTAGCAGCACATTGAACATCTTTAAAAACAGCATAGACAATCATTATAAGAATAGAGGGCTTGCTTTTCAGTATTACAGGGAGGGCTGATTGACAGATTTGGTGGGCAACTGGTTCAGTGTACAGAGTGCAACCAAGAAGAGCCCTTGTGGTTCATAGTTGCACTAATCTTTTATGTCTTTATATCACATATGGAAGCTCAAATGGCTCCCTATGGCCGCTATTGGGATAACACCCCCTGGGCGCCATGAACGCGCAAAATGCGCCATTTCCAAGACGTGGAAGGCCGGTTGCTCCAAGTTTACTCTTGGCGCAATCGGTCATCAATGGGAAGTTTGTGAATTCTACCATTGATTAAGTATGTCAGATGTTAGATTGAAATATCCAAGACATTTTCATTAATTCAATCCACCCATGTGGACGTACTGGACACACCTTTTGGTGACCATCGTATCAGGTTTGGAAAGAGGGCTCTGCCTGTATATTTGGCGTTCAGGAGATAATCCTCCGGAAAATGTTTATCTTTAGGTTACCACGCCCTCCCCCCCCCCCCGACGAGGGATCACCTTTTGTGGTGGGAGGGATTGAGTGCCACAATGACCCGGCGACCATCATACCGGCGAGGGGTGAGACCAAGAGTGCCTCACTCGTCCTTCCGTATGTATGCTCCCGTTCCAATGCCCACCTCATCCAACATCCATGTTCTTCATCTGGCCCTGCAACACCAACTATCCCTACTATGAGCAGGCATGACAACTTCGGTCCTGCCCACCAGCTCAGTTTGATCGGGGTAGTCGCGCCCCCTCGCCCCCCCCGGGGTTGACGGAGTCCTGGAGGCTGAGGTCCCCCGTCGCAAGGTGTCAGTTGTGACGGGGGACCGACACGCCTCTTTGGTCCTGATATCCCGGAGGGACGGGCGGGCCCGTGGGGCCTCACACGGGTCAAGCGACTGGTCGCCTCGGTCTGGGGGCCTGGGTCTCGGCCCGGTGCCTGCCGGACCGGCCAGCTGGGGTCAAGGGATGGGTGGCGCTGGATCCCGGCCGGGGTGGTGAGCATCTCTCTCCCGGCCAGGTGATGGCGTCGACTGCCCCGTATAGCTCCTCGGGCGCCTGGCAACCTCCCGTCCGCGGGACCCAGGTCCTTTGCGCCTGCCCCCCGGTAGGGCCCCTTTGCGGTGGGGCGTCCGAGGGGCAGAACACATATCACACTACATGGCATCCTTAAACATAATCAATTGACCTTCCCTCTCTAGTAGGGGACAGACAAGTAGACAAATCAGACATCCAAGCGTGACGCCTATAGGGACCGGCCTCTTGGCTTGTTCTCCCGCTCATCGTATCCTCGTAATGAGGTCATTGGAAGAGGAAAGAAGTCTTTCTCGGCTTCCACCGTTTCAGAGGAAGGAATCTTGTGACAGGTTGGGAGCGATGCTCAGGTGCGAGAAACTTAGGGATGGTGGAATAGAAGTAGAGTTTAAGAATACCGATGATGCAAGAAGGGCGATGGGTGCAACCGAACTGACTTACAGTGTACGACATGAGACCGCCAGACGAATATAAATGTAGCCATTGAAGTTCGGCCTCACCATACTAAAAAATACTCGAAGGGTATTTGAGGGTATCAATTGTTACGATTTGAGAGACGTGTCCGATGATGAGATTGTGGATGGCTTGGCAGAATGGTAGGTGTGAGAAGGATCACTATTAGAAAGGGCCAAGAAACCCAACCAACGAACAACTTCATATTAACATTTAGCTCAACGACCTTCCCGAATTCATATTTGTTGGATACGTTCGCGTGAAGGTGCGTGTGTATGTCCCAAATCCCATGCGGTGTTTTTGTTGTTCTAGATTTGGACATACAACACAACACTGCCGAAATCGTGAGACGTATGGTAGATGTGGGTCGGCGGACCATGCGGGATAAAAATGTGAGGCTTAATGCCCAAAATGCTCAAACTGTGGCCCCAATCAGAAACCCCACGCGGCCTACGATCGTTCATGCCCCATCTTCTTGAGGGAGAAAGAGACAGTTAACATAAAATGTACAAACAAGATCACATTTCGAGAGGCCCGTGAACTATATGAAAGAGCCCACCCAAAAATATCGTATGCAGCAGCAGCAAAGTCGAACCCTGCAAGAGCAAAACACACCCAGAGGGAACCTCTGATTGGCTCCCAACACACACAACCCAACATCTCCCAGCTAGTCGCTGAACTCACTGCACTTCTCCGATCATTTGGTGTGCTCCCTGCGTCGCCTGCTCAACCCGTCACCGTAGCGGCGGAAGTACCACCTACCACCTGCCACAAATGGACGCGGTGTCTGCTCACCAGTTTCGTTTCCCCGACCAACGTCAAATGGGGAGAATGGACCCAGGTTCAACGCTCCAAGAGGTCTAATCGGCCCTCTCCACCCAATCCTAGCCCCTCTCCCTCTACCACAGTCCCCACCTTGAAATCCCCGTATCTTACGTCCCGTCCTTCCTCCGATCCTCCCTCCCCCACGCACACTACAACCCCCTTCAATTTCCACCTTTCCACTTCCTCCCTTCCTGCTACTTACCCCCTTCCCGTGAGCCAGGTCTCATACTCACGTTCAACCACTACCACCACTATTTCCTTTCCTCCCCCACCTCCCTCACCCCCAGCTTGCACGTCCGCTCCTGCATCGCCGTCTCGTACCTCTCGACAAATTCCTATCTCCGAAATCAGCTTGAAATATCAGGAGTTGAAAGGCGTGCCCAGGAGGCGAAGAGGGCCCGACTGGCTCAGGTGGAGAAGGCGCGGGCGAGGGTAAAAGCTGTGGAAGGAGCCCCTCCGGCAGGGTCGGCCACTCCAACGCATCGCAGGCGAGTGGAGGCACCTCGGGGAGAGCCAGATATACCACACGGTATGGGTCCTACCCCGCCCCCGCTGCAGCTGAGTGCCCCACAGAAGCGAGGTCTACCGTGGCCAGGTAGCCCTCCCGGGGACAGCTCGCCGCGATCGCGACCGATAACGATCTCACTTGGGCACTCTGGGAGTAATTTGGCACCCTCTGGGGAGCACTTTTAGACACTGCCAGTTTTACATCGACTCACCGTCATATCGCCCTTAGTTTTACAGTGGAACATGCGTGGTTTTAGAGCGAATTTTGATGACCTGCAGAGGGTTTTATATCATAAACGACCTATCGCTATAGGGCTTTCAAGAAACAAAGCTGTCAACTGGTATTCAGTGTTACATTAAAGGATACTTCGTATTCCCAAAAGATAATACAAATATTGATACCATTGCACACGGTGGGGTGATGCTAGCTCTACACAATGGAACGCCTTCTCGAGAAATACCATTGCAAACAACACTACAGGCTCTAGCGGTACGTATTAATATTCACCATCTTGTTATATCATTACGTTCAATTTATCTTCCCCCAGGAGAGGCTCTCCCCTCTGCGGAGCTCAGGAGTCTTATGCTGGAACTTCCACCTCCCGTTTTACTTTTGGGCGATTTCAACTGTCATCATACTCTGGGGTTCTGTCACTTCCAACCCCCGCGGTAGACATATAGAGGCCTTTTTAATCTACGAATCGCTGTGTTTACTAAACACAGGTTCTCCAACACATATATCGTTACCCTCGGGAAACAAATCAGTTTTAGATCTTACCCTGTGTAATCTCCAGCTCATTCATCGCTGTGTTTGGGTGGTAGATGATGACCCGCTCGGAAGCGACCATTTTCCAATCTGGTTGGAATTTCGCTCCGATGATATTTTTGAAACTAGACCACCGCGATGAAATATCCGCACGGCGAACTGGCCTCAGTTTAATGAATTGTTGCAGGAAAGTGTTCTAACGATGACTCTAGCCAATTAAACCCACCACTTGCCGTTGAAAATTTCACGTCGCTCATAATCGACTCGGCATGCATGCGCAGAACATCCAGAACCCCCCCCCCCGCTGTTTTCCCGTGCCGTGGTGGACTGAAGAGTGCCGGAAAGTCATCAGTACTCGTAGACGAGCTTACAGGGCTTTTGCTCGTCACAGTACGACAGCAAATTTAATTGTATTTCGGAAAGCCAGAGCATATGCTAGGCGCACAATTCTTGAGGAAAAAGGATGATCCGGAGAGCATACATTGGGAAAATTAATCGATTCACACCGACAGGACAGATCCGGTCACAGATCAAACGTATCTCCGGACAGTGTTCATCAGTCCCTCTCCGTATTGAGTGTAGGAGACGCTGATATTAACCACCCGACAGACGTAGCGAGTGAGATAGGCCGTTTTATTTGTGAACGCAGCCGGGGCGGAAGCACTAACCCAGAGTTTTTGCGTTTTAAGTCGCATTGCGAGGGAACCCAATCGATTTCATCACTTCACAATCACCAAGTACAATGACCCATTTACACTGACCGAATTAACATCAGCCATTAGCGCCTTGAAAAATGTTGCCGAAGTGCCCGATCAGATCAACAATGCCATGTTGAAGCGCCTTCCTCCCCAGGCGCTGGAAGCTTTGTTGGCCACCTTCAACCGAGTCTGAGAGATAGGCGCTTTCTCTGCAGGTTGGCGCGAGGCAGTTATTATCCCAATCAGGAAACTCACAAAAAAACGGATTACATCCATCGCACTACCGCCCCATATCGCTTACATCTTCACTTGGCAAACTAATGGAAAAAGTAGTAAACGTTAGACTGACGTGGTACTTAGAGTGCCAACATTTTTCACAAACGAACAGTGTGGGTTTAGGAAAAACAGAAGTACCGTTGACCATATCTTACTATTGGATACATCGATTCGTGCAGCTTTTAAACGGAAACAACATCTTCATGCAGTATTTTTTTGCATTGAAGCGGCATATGACACGACCTGACGGCATGGCATTCTCTTAAAGCTGCAGAGAAGCGGTATCCGCGGCAGTATGGGCATGTTCCTACAAAACGTTTTGGCAGACCGTTTTTTCGGGTCCGTATTGGTGACCATTTATCGGCTCGCTTTCAACTTATAAATGGAATCCCACAGGGCAGCGTGCTGAGTGTGGCTCTCTTCGCCGTTCTGATTAATGACGTTTTTGTTGGGCTTCCACCAAGTGTTGGCCGATCTCTCTTCGTAGATGATATAGCTATTTTGTCCTCTTCTTGAAGAACCTCTACATCATCGCGACAGCTTTAGCTGGCAACAAACCATCTCCAGAAGTGGAGCACCATGAATGGCTTTACGCTATCCACCACAAAAACTGCAGCAATGCATTTCTGTCGCCGTCATTGTTACCGTGATCTTGCACTTACTTTGTACGGTGAACCCATTCAACTATGCCCGGTATTTAAGTTCTTGGGGATGTATTTTGACAGTCGCTTGCTCTACCGAGAACATCTAAAAATTATTCGTGACAAGTGCGTTACATCTATGAATATTCTTAAATGTGGGTCACGTACATCGTACGGAGGGAACCGACAAACACTGCTGCTTCTTTACCGATCTCTCATCCGCTCCAAGCTAGATTATGCTTGTTTTGTTTATGATGGGGCCTGTGCGTCCGGAAAATGTGTTCTGGACACCGTGAATCATACAGCTCTGATAATTGTGACTGGGGAATTTCGGACCTTGCCAATCTCGAGCGTGCTGGCCGATGCCAACGAGCCACCACTTTCCCTGAGGAGACAGATGTTATTTATTTATTTATTTATTTATTTCAAAATACATGCCCTCCACGTGCAGTGGCTGTTACGGACAGTCTGGGTTTTCACAGGTATTTACAAAGAAAGGATAGATTAGTGGTCAGTAGCGGGAGCAGATGCCAACAAACATTCGTACACCAGCTTAATACAATCACTATCTGCACTACACACGCCGTGCTTGCGACACTAACTATAGACGAGTTTGTAGAAGTGATAGGAAAGCGACCTGCCACCCCTGGCGCCGCGCCTGCCCTGGCGTGTGTTCTTGGTGGGCTTTGTCATGGCGACGTTGACGCTCCCCTCGTCTGGTTTCCCACTCGTGTGACTGGCGGGAGCGACCAAGGTCGATGACGTCACAGTGATGCGGGCGCTCGACGTCGCAGCCCTGCTCGGCTGCATGCGCGTTGCTGACGGGGGGACGTGATGGTATTTGGGCCAGGGCGATGGTAAGCAGCAGCCTGATGATATCCGTATGCACGGTAGAGCTGAAGATAGACAATTGGTAGAGCTGAAGCTAGACGATAGGAGGTAGACGATCACTGTTGTTGAAGACACAGGAATTCCGAGCGTCACCAAGTCGTCAGTCAGATAATTTCCTTCTCAGCCGCAGTGCAGGAAACAAGACGGGCAGTAGCTGATGCTTGATGGAAGGGAAGTCACTATGGAGAAAGGCGCTGTCGCTTCTGTACTCACTCAGTTTTTCATGCGTACAGTCATGGGATGCGTTACGCATGCAAATTACGCTGTTTTCCGCAACACCATGCATATCAAGCGGTGTTCTCCCATCACACACTATCAATTTTTTCAAACAATCGAACACGTATGTACCGTCCTCTGTGCAGTAGAATTAGGCATCTTTTTGATGAAAGACGATTAGAAATTCGGAATGTTAAACGTGCCCCGCTTGTTGTGACGCCCCCATGGAGACTTCTCTCGTTACAACCGAAGATAGATATGAGCTTAGCTATCACCCGCAAAGGGGATATTCTCGCAGATGAGTTTCGAGCACGAACTTTGCAGCACTTGTCGACATTTTATAATACCCACACCAAATTGATTTTTACGGACGGATCAAAGACAGACGCTGGGGTTGGAAGTGCGTTTGTGTGCGAGACAGCCACCAGATCGTTCACGTTACCAAAGCACGTATCCGTCTACACGTCAGAGCTCGTTGCAATCTACAACGCACTCGCTTTCATAGAGGTCGGAACCGATGGGAATCATGTCATCTTATCCGACTCGTTGAGCAGCCTACTGTCACTTAGCGGTTTTAATCCCACTGACCCTTTAGTGTACGATATCTTACACCGCCTGACTACATTAGATTACGCAGGAAAATCGTCCACTTCTGTTGGATTCCTAGCCACATAGGTATCGCAGGCAATGAACAAGCCGATAGTGCTGGGAGAGCGGCACAGGTTCCCTTGCGGAGAGCATTCCCAATCACCGCCAAGGACTATAATTCAGGTAGCTTAGCTTTTCTAACAAGTAAGTGGCAAGCGAGTTGGGACGAGCTTGTTTCCAATAAAGTACGAACAATTAAGCCGTCTCCGGGCCAGTGTATGTCATGCTCGCGTAGCACAAGGCTAAACGAGGTGACGCTTTGCCGTCTACGAATAGGTCACACTTACGCCACCCGTGGCTACTTACTTAGTGGTAAAAATAAACCACTGTGCTCTAGATGTGGAGCATTGCTAACTGTTAGCCACGTTCTAATTTCATGCCCGAGGCTTTGCTTTGAGCGTCATCGGTATTTCGGGAGTGACCAGGTTCACTCACTCCTAGCAGTGCTAGGCGACAAATCACAGGTTGTGGAATCCGGAAGGCTCTTCATCTTCCTATGCAATGTGAAGTTTTACGTTATTTACCCAGGGCGTTAACATCTAGATACGCCAGAAAAGAGAATACTTGTAATATAAGGGATGTCTTATAGCTGCTCTGGGAACAATTGACAGTTATTGGCACTAAATGACCTAGTAGTCGGCGCGCCCTTAAACCCAAATAATCAATCAATCAAGGTTACCACGCCGCCTGGGGGCCTCTGTAAATTACGCACAGTGGAGGGGGCGATCGGGGGGGGGGCGGATTCCGCCCACGCCCTAAGATCTCGGCTCCTGTTAAAGCTGGATCAATGAACTTCGCAGGGTGGATGAGTATTGTAGTGACCGCAGTATTGGTCGTGTACAGCAGCGACAGCACCAGGTACGTGCTGAGCTCGCCGACCAGCAGGCTTGTCGTGCCGACGCCGGTTCGGATGCTGTCGCTGAGCACCGGCTCGTCTCGCGGTACGTTATAGAGCAGCGCCACATCTGAGCCATTGTCGCGGACCATCTCCACACGCAGCTGGTAGGTGGGCTGGTCGCCGGCGAGGCGGATCAGCTCGGCGAGGTGCAGGATCGAGTGCGGCGCCGTGGCGCTGTCCAGCCGCCCGTTGTAGTCGAGCACGGTGGCGCTGTCGAAGTGGAAGCCGCGTCGGTTGAGGAACAGCCGGGTGAAACCGGCGTAGTCGGCGTGCATGCGGCAGGCGAGCGCCAGTGGCTGGCCGTCCAGCCAGCCGTGCAGGCGCGTCGGCCGCTCGCCGAACCGGGCGCCGGCGCCGAACGTCTCGTAGACGGTGCGGCAGGTGACTGTGTCGAGGCGTGTGCAGATGCGGCCACGGCAGGCGTCTCCGGCCGCCTGGCAGTCAGCGTCGCGTCGGCAGAACTGGTGGTGCCCAGAGACGTTCGGCATCACGAAGTACTGCCACTTGTCGGCCGGCGTCAGGCTGGTGTAGCTGGCCACGCTGCTGTACAGCCGGCACGCCTGCTCGACATGACTGAAGCTGAAGCTGGCGCAGCCCGGCACGTGGTGGCAGAGCGCGCAGCACAAGCAACTGCTGCACCTGTTCGGGTCGACGAATGTCACTCCCTTGATCTCCTGGCCGAAGTCAAGGACGCCGGTGGCCCGGGCGGACTCCATGCACCCCTGTGAGGTGCACATCGACGTGAGGATCATCCACGCGGTCGTCGGGCTCATCCTGGCAGCACAACACAACTCTTCATGGTAGGTCGTCGCGACCCGGGCGCCTCGCCAGCCGTCGATGCCGACTCTCCGTCACAGCGTTGACCGATATACCGAGCTGGCCGGACGCGTCTTCTCAGCGCGCCGGCGGGGCACCTGTGCTGACCTGTCCCGGACCTGTGCTGACCTGTCCCGGATCTGTGCTGACCTGCTTCGTCGTCTTCTCAGTGCGACGGCGGAACACCTACTGACCTGCCCCGGGCCGTCGTCTCCTCAGTGCGACGGCGGAACACCTACTGACCTGCCCCGGGCCGTCGTCGCCTCAGTGCGACGGCGAAACACCTACTGACCTGGCCCGGGCCGTCGTCGCCTCAGTGCGACGGCGAAACACTTACTGACCTGGCCCGGGCCGTCGTCGCCTCAGTGCGACGGCGAAACACCTACTGACCTGGCCCGGGCCGTCGTCGCCTCAGTGCGACGGCGAAACACCTACTGACCTGGCCCGGGCCGTCGTCGCCTCAGTGCGACGGTGAAAGACCTACTGACCTGGCCCGGGCCGTCGTCTCCTCAGTGCGCCAGCGGAGCACCTACTGACCTGCCCCGGGCCGTCGTCGCCTCAGTGCGACGGCGAAACACCTACTGACCTGCCCCGGGCCGTCGTCTCCTCAGTGCGACGGCGAAACACCTACTGACCTGCCCCGGGCCGTCGTCTCCTCAGTGCGACGGCGAAACACCTACTGACCTGCCCCGGACCGTCGTCTCCTCAGTGCGCCAGCGGAGCACCTACTGACACGCCGAGGATCGCTACGGTCCGGCTGATAGCGCGGCCCGCCTGTCGTCCCGGAGACGGCACAAAACACGGAGCTGCAGCGGTCGAACAGCACCTCTGACGCCAGTCGTTTCAGACGGTGGAAGAACATCCAACCAGACAGGACGTCAACCCGTTGTGAAGCCATTTTCCAGCGTCTGGCTGCAGTCACGGTGGAGTGAAGATACGGTGGTATCATGACTAACTAGCCCTTCTACTGTGCTGAGCCTGTGGCACGGTTTCCAGTGCACCCCGCCCGTCCCGGCCGCACGTGGTAAGCGACACTACATTCTAGTGTCGCAGAACTGAAGTGTTGGGGGTGCTGTCGGTTACGGGTAAGGCGTCAGCTGTCATGAACATGCCAGAGGGACAGGCGATGTCTATCGATCACGAAGGGGGATGCTTGAGTGCATCCACGACGTGGCAGCTGACAAGGCCACAGTAGAGGAAAGGCCGCCCGCCGCGGTTTCAGAGTTGGAACGCGCGGACAGCCGGCTTTTTCAGGTCAGACTAAGGTTTTGCGTGCATGTATGGGCTTATAGGTAGGGGTCAATTATTTGGTGTCCAAAGTGTTGCCATACACCTGCTTTTTTCCGATTCATTGTATGCGATTGTTTTGCCATATTTTCATCAGTAGATTTAACTAACTGACCTGATGGAGGGGTCTAAGCTGTTGAAATAGGGCCGCCGGCCTGCCAGATGAGGCTCTGGATCATTAGGGAGGGGCTCTGCCTTGACCCTTGGGGAGGTCATAGCTGGCTCATCCATTAGCAGCCCGCCGCTGGACGACCATAACACTCGCACGGCCAATGCCCCGCGCCAATTTCACCCGGCCGGGAAGAGGGTAGGTTACCTACCCCTTCCTATATGCATAACGCCATCAGATATATTTGGTGTTTCTAAGAAGGAATTGGTTCAGTCTTTTTTCGATCCGAGGTCAACGTAGAGGTCATATCAGGTCAAACAAAAACACATTCGTAGCACACGCACTAAAACTAATCCACTAAGCACTAAGACCAATCCAGAACTATAGTGCACAATTATTATTACACTGCACGGCCAAAACTGACTCGTAGATTACTTTAGTCCTTGACCTATGATGACCTGAGGTGACAGTTAAAAATATGCCAAACCAGAGGTAAATGACACTAGTTTACCATATAATCACACATGCTATAGTTACTGTATAGGTCACTGATCTAGGATGACCTGCACCTGACATTCGCCACACCAAGGATGTAACCAACGCATGGTAATAGCCATTCTGTAACTTTTTCGGTAAATTTGTCACGTGATTTCAAGGCTCAAAGTCAATTTTCAGGTGAAGCCGGGCGGTGACTTATGATGACATTGTTAGGGTAATGAAGGTCAGGTATGCTTCAAAGTGTGCAAAGGTTACTGAGAACGTTATGCAATCTGTTAATCGATCGTATATCTATATTGTTAATGGGTCCGTTTTTTTCCGCAGTTTGGTCCGACGTGCAGCCGCTAAAAAAGTCGTAGGTCCCTAACATGACGTAACATTGACCTGATCATTGTGGAACATTTGTCAAATTGCTGTAGCATGAGACACGGTAAATTTCAGAGCTCAAGTGCAAACGGTTTTTTTTTGCTATGGTACGAAACTTCATGGGGGTGGGGAGGTATCTACCCACCCACCAGGCCGTACAAGGGCTAAACATGCTAACTGCAGGCGGTGTCTTAACATGTTTAGCATGCTTGGCTTAGTGTGCGTAAGGATCGCCGGGTCAGTACGCGTTCAGTGATTTCTGAAGATTGAAGCAGTACATTTTGTGGTAGTCGGAACTGAGCCTGCTTCGATATGAGTTGATATTGAATGCCCTGATGATGTACGCTCGGAGGTTCAGGAAATAGTCGGTCTGAAAGATTGACGACAGAATGCACGATGTTCGCGACTTTATAATGAATAATATAACTTGCATGTCATCACATCTGCCTATCTGTCCATCATTGCAAGCCGAATGGAAGGCTTAGCCAGGAAAAGCCGATGCGAGGTGAAGTTGTTCTCCACGTGCCTATGTGTTGATGTGTTGATGGCTGACGGCGTTCACCCCGTGAATAATGTCCGATTGGTTGTACCATGGGCTGCTGGTGTAGCACCTGCACGCCCACCTGACCGGCTTCTCCGCCCAAGCTGCCACCTATGGACATGCAGCGCTCCTGACTGCTGGTGTAGCGCCTGCACGCCCACCTGACCGGCTTCTCCGCCCAAGCTGCCACCTATGGACATGCAGCGCCCCTGACTGCTGGTGTAGCGCCTGCACGCTGACCTGACCGGCTTCTCCGCCCAAGCTGCCACCTATGGACATGCAGCGCCCCTGACTGCTGGTGTAGCGCCTGCACGCCCACCTGACCGGCTTCTCCGCCCAAGCTGCCACCTATGGACATGCAGCGCCCCTGACTGCTGGTGTAGCGCCTGCACGCCCACCTGACCGGCTTCTCCGCCCAAGCTGCTACCTATGGACATGCAGCGCCCCTGACTGCTGGTGTAGCGCCTGCACGCCCACCTGACCGGCTTCTCCGCCCAAGCTGCCACCTATGGACATGCAGCGCCCCTGACTGCTGGTGTAGCGCCTGCACGCCCACCTGACCGGCTTCTCCGCCCAAGCTGCCACCTATGGACATGCAGCGCTCCTGACTGCTGGTGTAGCGCCTGCACGCCGACCTGGCCGGCTTCTCCGCCCAAGCTGCCACCTATGGACATGCAGCGCCCCTGACTGCTGGTGTAGCGCCTGCACGCCGACCTAACCCGCTTCTCCGCCCAAGCTGCTACCTATGGACATGCAGCGCCCCTGACTGCTGGTGTAGCGCCTGTACGCCGACCTGACCGGCTTCTCCGCCCAAGCTGCTACCTATGGACATGCAGCGCCCCTGACTGCTGGTGTAGCGCCTGCACGCCCACCTGACCGGCTTCTCCGCCCAAGCTACCACATATGGACATGCAGCGCCCCTGACTGCTGGTCCCACAATGCAAGTTGATCTCAGGACGCCGTTTGATGCCTGAAGACAGGTTGATTGGTTGTGACTTTACGACTCACTCAGCAGCTGAGGTCATATGGCGTCGTTTGAAACCCACCCTGGAAGGAAGGGCGGGCACTGCGATGTATTTTTATGCGTTTGTGACTTATTTATTTTGCATATTTGCCTATCCTAACCTGCACCTGACATTCGCCATACAAAAGATCGAAGATTCTGGCTAAGGGAAGCAATTTGTATGAGGCTAATTTTACTTAAAACGACGTTTCTCGCTGTGTTCTAGCCATTATATAGCCATTAGCCAAAACGAAAAAAATGAATAAGAATAAGACTAAAGATATTGCGAGTTTCAAGACATCAAAATAGTTTATCTGCAATTTCGGTTACGAATAACCCGGTTCGTCTGCACCTTTAATTGTGTGTTACGATACGTCTGCAAGGCCGATCGATACCTTTAACTGCAAGCTACAACACGTCATAAAGGTCAGCCAAAATGAACAGTATGTGTTTGGTGCCTAGAAATTCCGTTATCATTATCATCCCGGCAGATGACTCCTCCCTTTCCAGATGCTTCCGTTCTCGACCTCCACAATACCCTACCCCCACCCCCATGATTCCGGCACACCATCTTCCGGTACATTGCGTCCAGTCCCCCACCCCACCCATACCCCCACCCACACCCCCAGAATTCATCTCCAGTTCCCCGATCTGGGGTCTGCTCGGCGTCGAGTCTCCACCAGCCCGTGGGCTGTCCCTGATGGCTTATCTAGCCCGCGACTCGGCCCAACCCTGATGGGTGCTGACCCGGGACACGGACGTCTGACCCGGGACACCGACCGTCTGACCCGGGACACGGACGTCTGACCCGGGACACCGACCGTCTAACCCGGGACACCGACCGTCTGACCCGGGACACGAACGTCTGACCCGGGACACCGACCGTCTGACCCGGGACACGGACCGTCTGACCCGCGACTCCGTCCAATAATGGCGGACGGTGACTCCGGACACGTACGTCTGATCCGGGACACTGGCCGTCTGACCCGTGGCTCCGCCAAACCCTGACGGGTGGTGACTCGGGACACCGACCGTCTGACCCGGGACACCGGCTGTCTGACCCGGGACACCGACCGTCTAACCCGGGACACGGACCGTCTGACCCGAGGCTCCCCTCAACCCTGACGGGTTGTGACCCGGGATTCGGACCGTCTGACCCACGGCTCCCCCCCTCCCAACTCTGACGGGTGGTGACCTGGGACACGGACCGTCTGATCCGCGGCTCCGCCGAACTCTGACGGGTGGTGACCCGGGACGCCGCTCCTGCCAGCGCTTCTGCGCTGGTCTGTGCCGCGCGGCCACTCTAAAAATACGGCGGCGCCGCAATCGGCGCAGATCCAGTCGCGCTGCAGCCGCCTCCTCGTCGCGCGACGTGACGTGACGTGACGTGACGTGACGTGACGTGACCATCGCGGCGTGGCGGTACGCAGAGCAGCCCGCGACATGGGCTGCATAACGTCCTACTTCTCACAGGGCACCTACGTCATTGCAGACGGTGAGGCGGTGCCAGCCGATGACGCTGCGTGACGCTCCTCTATGGAGGCGCCATGTGGACGGTGCGCTGTCCAGATCGATCTGGAGGGTGGCGGCAACACATGTCCTTGTGCGATTCTAGCTTTCATTAGCATTATTGGCTGTCAGGTCAAGATTCAGTATGTGCTATAAATGGATTTACTGAGGTTGGGTAGTTGTGCATCAAGGAGTGTCTTGGCACTTATTAATCCGGAGAAGTAAATAGTAAAGTGAATTTTGGAGTTCCCTTGTAGATTTTAGCACGCACCTTGTATGTACATGGATTCATCTGGATACCAGTTCACTTGAATGCATTTTTCATAAAATACTTTCCACTAAGGAAGTGTTGGTAGTGATCACACATTTGGTGTGATCACGTTCATGGTCTATATCTTGCAGGCCAGTGGGTGTCGTCTCGTAACTGGAAAATTGACTTCCCCTGAGGGATAGCTCATATGGCTAAAGAGCTACGTGAACGCCCCATATGCATAACATTGTTTGGCTGAAGATAACCCTGTGGTTCTCAGATGAACTTAAACAAATGGTAGTACAAACAAAAACAAATTCAAGTAAAGTGAGTAAGGCAATTTATGTTGGTTAAACCATCATGTACAGCAAGAGTATTCGACTATGTGTGTAGCATCCCACGTTTTAGGATGAATATCGTCTAAACTTCCATTCACAAAAAGCGTGGCACCGCATACAGAACAAATTACCTTGTCATGTCGTGGTCCTTCGGTGTCTGCATTATGTCCATCGTCTCAAACAACCTCGAACACCTCCACGTTCTCCCGTTAGAAGCGCCTAATATAGAACCTGAAACGATCAACTCTTGTATTTCGTACATGGCCTTCTCTTCACATGGGGGATGGGATGGAGATGCCGTCTAAGTATGGTGCACATCAGCCTACCAAGTCATTGACGCTGCGTCTGATATGGGTGCACGCCCCGCGCCACGCACAGCACCTCTCCTGCTCCTGTCATAGGCGAGCGTTGCGTGCTGCTACGTGCGTCTGCTGTGCTGTTGCAGCGCTACGGAGAGACAAGGAGCAGCAGGGCTGCGGCCAGATGCTGGCTGGGCAAGACCAGCTGGACGACGAGTGGTCCGGCGACGGCGGGGAGACGATGACTGCACCGCCCGAGCATCAGCTGCCCAGCGTGGTGCACCGAGGCGGCCAGGTCGTCTCGTGACGTCACTTGTGACGTCGTGGGACCGTGTGAGGATCAGCTGCCCAGCGTAGTGCACCGAGGCGGCCAGGTCGTCTCGTGACGTCACTTGTGACGTCGTGGGGCCGTGTGAGGATCAGCTGCCCAGCGTGGTGCACCGAGGCGGCCAGATCGTCTCGTGACGTCACTTGTGACGTCGTGGGCCGTGTGGGCCCGAGGATCAGCTGTCCAGCGTGGTGCACCGAGGCGGCCAGGTCGTCTCGTGACGTCACGTCCGACATCATGTGACGGTGTGATCAGGGGGCAGGGGACAGATAAGGGGAGAATAGCAGTCTCACGCAGGTCACCAGGCGGCGAGATATCGCCTGAGGGGGATTCCGACTTGTGTTTAGGGTGGAGCTGGATATGTGTCTTAACCAGTCCCGTCTCGGGGTCTTATCCAAAATATCCCAAAAAATGAACTCCCCAGAGCCAAAAACACAATGTAAGTCGTGAAAAGTCGTGAAACATCTTGCCCCTAATGACGTAAATTTTGAGGAATTTTCTTTTGTGGGGTGGATCCGGACCCTACTCATCGAAAGCTTTCCGATGAGACGTTTTTCGTTTTCGTGCGGCGCTTAGTTTGGATTTTAGAGGGGGTTACTATCCCCCCGAGACGGGGTGTGGGTATTTGGCCGGAAAGGGTTAATGAGCCAGACACAAGCAGAGAGTGTGAATAAAGTTCAAGCAAAAGAGGAGGCAGATTGAAGTCAAATGTGGAGCCAGACTCTAGCCGAAAGCTGAGCTGGGTTTATGTGTAAGGTGGAGCTGGACATGTCTGTGGAGCGGAGCTGGACTTGTGTGTGAAGAGGATCTGGGCTTGTGTGTCGAGTGGAGCTGGGCTTGGGTGCGGAGTGGAGCTGGGCTTGTGTGCGGAGTTGAGCTGGCTTTGGGTGCGGAGAGGAGCTGGGCTTGTGTATGGAGTGGAGCTGGGCTTGGGTGTGGAGTGGAGCTGGGCTTGGTTGCGGAGAGGAGCTGGGCTTGGATGCGGAGATAAGTTGGGTTTGGGTGCGGACTGGAGCGGGGATTGTGTGCTAAGTTGAGCAGAGCGTGTGTGTCAGGTGAATCTGGATCTATTTTTAAGATGGATAAGGATTTGCATATGAGGAGAAGTTGCGTCTGAGGAGGATCTGCGTATGCTTTAGAGACGGAGCTGAACTTGTGCCTGAAGAAGAGCCAGTTCCAGTTCGTCAAATTCAGCTGGACATTTATCTCGGAACCACGGATGAGCTGCAGTTGTGTCTAAGGTGAACCAGTGATTCACGATGACTGAGATCGAGCCGTACTTGCTCTGCTGAAGTCATGGCTCGCTCTACCTGACTCTCTGTCTTCGATTATCGGGTGCGTGAGTGGCCGTAAGCATAGCGCGAGGAGCATGACCAGGCTGTTCTGAGGCGTTGTGACCAGGCGATCTGTCACCAGTGTCCTGGAGTTTGGAGTTTGCGATCTGGTCTGGCCTCCGGTCGGCTCATCTCGCAGGCTCGCCGCCCCTGCTCCTGCTCCTGCTCACTCAGGCGGCTGCGCCTGCGGACGCGTTGGCCGACTGACACCATGCTGCACAAACAATGCGAGGTAGCTGAAGCGATGGCATTGCTGGACAGACCCGACGCGAGTTACATCTGCTGTGCTGCCAGCCGTGACACTACCTGTGACGCTACCCGTGGCGCCATCCGTGACGCCATCCGTGACGCCGACCCGTGACGCAACCCGTGACGCAACTCGTAACACTACCTGTGATGCAACCCGTGACGCAACTCGGGACGCAACCTGTGAGTCAAATCGTAACACTACCTGTGACGCAACCCGTGACGTAACCCGGGATGCAACCCGTGAGGCAAATCGTGACACTATCCGTAGCGCTACCAGTAACTTCACCTGTGACGCAGCCCGTGACACAACTAGTGACGCAACATTGGTATAATTGAGCTGGACCGGAGGAGAGCTGGTGTTGTTTAATTGATACCAATATAACCATCCTATAATACTACAGAAGGCAGTGGCGGTGAGAGGTAGCTTTGATTTTTCGAGGGGAAATTGTGTGGTGCCTCTTGAGCCCCAAAGACTCCTTTTCTTTGTTGAAAGACCCGTCGACCGCCATGGGCCTGATGTTCTTTGTTTTGCAAATATCCCACATTTGGGGACTGAACCTTAACCTTACGGTAAGGCTCGTTTAGACCTGAATCTGTAGGGGAGGTAAATTCCCCTTGATCGTGAATGATTCTTTTCGATTCTTCCTCAGTCATAAAGACATCAAGACATAAAGGATTAGTGCAACTATGAGCCACAAGGGCCCTTCTTGGTTGCACTCTGTACACTGAACCAGTTGCCCAGCAAATCTGTCAATCAGCCCTCCCTGTAATACTGAAAAGCAAGCCCTGAACCCTCCCCTATATTCTCAGAATATATGTGGCCGATTTCAAAACTTGTAGCTCAAGCGACTTCTGGTGGACTAAACTACACCTTTAGGTTGTGAAAATGTAAACATGTTCGCAATGGCGTAGTCAGAATGAAAGAAATCTGGGGGCCGTTAGGCGTCATGAGCGGGCATAATACCGGTGGCGCCTCTGGTAGTGGGTTTGTAAAAGAACACCATCAGAGTGGGTTGGATCCGATTAATGCTATATTCTAGTTTCTAGATAAGGTGCAGGTGATATCCAATTGACAAATTTGAACAACATTGAAACAAGATCAACATTGAAACAAGATCAACATTGAAACAAGATGTAGTTAATTTTATTATCAAATCATTTCACCCTGTCACTGCCCTTGAAGTGAAATGGGAGCAATTGGCCACTCAACATCTTGTGATAAAAAAAACATCATACATCTTCTCTATGATGTGCTAGCAATTTTCAATGTTCTCAACCAAACGACAATCAAACGTGCTACATTTTATACCTCCTTCAATGACTTCCAGGGAAGTTTAACCCTGTCACGTTTGCACTAAGTTCCATAATTTTATGTCCCAAATTATCACATTGCATCCCTTGAAGTTGTATATCAGATGTCCTACATTACCGAGTTAATGTCCAATGGTCCGAAATAAACCAGCATAAAATAAATTGCCTTCTGATCCCATATTCCATTACCTTTATAGATAACAATCCCTGCCATTTTTGCACTCAATTCCAGGATTTGTGTCTGGAATTATCACATTATATTCCTTTAAACTGTATAGCAGATGTTATGCACTAGCGAATTCATTTACAATGGTCTCAAATAAACGGACATGAAATCAGCTACCTCCTGATGCCATTCTTACCTATTTTTGTACCCATCTAACCCTGTCATTTTTGCACTCAGCCACAGGATTTCGTTTCGAATTATCACATTGTATTCCATACATTTGTGTATCAGATGTTCTACATTAACGAATTAAGTTCCAATGTTCTCTAAGAAACCGGCATAAAATTGCTTGCCTTCTGATGCCACACTCGACTCTTTTATAGATATCCTAACCTGTCACATTTTACCTTTTGACATAAAGCTTTCCGGCAATATTGAGGTTCTGTCATGGCTCGATGCACGTCAAACGCCGACCGTTGCCGCCCACCGGAACCGTAGAGCCGCCGAGCGGTGGCATGACAAAAAGTAAAGTTCCACCCTTCAACAATACTAAGGAACATCGCCTCTGCCATGCCAAACGAAGAAGAAATTCATGATTGTAGATGTTTTCTTTCCTTTCAACGCCCATAAGCGCAATATTCTTGAACAATATCGAGAAAACCTGTCGGCCTCGACAGGAATAATGGCGGAACTCATGCCAGGTACATCGCCCAGCGTTTCAAATCGGAAAATCTGCTTGTAACTTTTGCTTTGGGGCCCATTAACATTCAGGTAATGGTTTACGCCCCACCATATTATGAATGGCGGCGGGCGGTCGGGGACGGCCCGGGGACCTCCAGCGTCGACGCCAGGGGCCGGCTGTTTTTGGTGGAAATAGATCCAGAAGGCAATACGCAAAGTAACAATGTGCGCAATATACAACTGTAAGTGGCAATGAAATTGCCGTCTGAAGGCAAGCTAATTTTCATAAATGCACAGCGCATCATATTTTATGAAGAGGAAGTCTCATAAATTGTAACTATATTCTTCGCGCACACACAAAGGAGCATCCGGACGCACTTGTCGCGGGCGCATGTTTCAAAGTTCATGAATTGTATCAGGAACCTATCAGTTTTCTTTCTTTACTGGAGGTCCCCCTGATGTCCGCATTAACATTGCGTCTGACGCCCAACGCATCGATCAAAACTATTTCGGAGAGTGTTTGTATTTAACACCGGTGAAACTGTGCATAGATGGACATGAGTCATTTTTAGTCGTCCAAAGCACCACTTCCTGCATACATGTACAAATAAAGCAGCCCATCGCGTAGCCCGAAGCTTGAGGAAGACGAAGGAGTGGGTACCATTTGTTTTTAGTAGGATTTTCTATATTTCATGGAACATCGCGTCCCATTGTTCTGAAGACTCATGGTATGCCTTTCTCCAGTTTCGAAAATTGACCGGAATTCCTCTGTTCTCATTCCAAGTGATCTATTTTCCATACTTTGACGTAAAGGAACTTATGAGACGATCGGAAACGTGGATAGGACTTGGTCAATGTCTTGCTTTCCGGACATATGCCCAAGAGACTGCCGGTACATTGGCCTTCTTTGAATCGACGCAGTCAACAACAACCCAGCTAACGACGACCAACCAGTTCCTCCGACTGTGGGCCAGCAAGCACAGTTGCTGACCCAGCAAGCACAGGGAGAACGGCAGGCATGTCAAGTTGATCTGCCCCTTTCGTTATCGGTGTGCGCTACCCCACATTGTTCCTCCTCTTGCTGGATAGAAATGCATAGCTCCTCCACCAAACCGAGGCTTAGCCTGGTGATACCGTTGGCATAGGCACCAATAAGTCTTCGGTTTGCACCACCAAAGATTAACTATGAACCGAGAAGCAAATCAAATGCACCAGCCGTCGTATCCCACCCAAAAATGGACAACCAGTTGGGAGGTATGAGAGGGTAGGAGTATGGAGGGGGAGGGCTCGGAGAGTGCTCGTCAGCCAAGATGTGTCGAATCCAGTGGTAGCGGCCGGCTATATTTGGCCGCTGACCTCAGACGATATTTCGGCAGCGCGAGTCGAACGGGGCCGCCAGTTGGAAGAGCGACTCTCAGTCGACGTCCGACACCCGCCACGGTGTAGAGCCGCGCCCGACTCCGCCTGACCAGGTGACCAGGTGACCAGGTGACTACTGACCAGGTGACTGTTGCGCCTCGAGCCGAGCCGAGCGGCACACGCCGCCACACGGTCCCAGGCCGCTGTGGCCGTCACCGGTGGTGCGCCGGTCCTGGCTCCGCCGTGGTGCCGTGGTGCTGCAGAGGCGCTGCCACACCATTGCCGCTGCTGTCGTCAGAGATAGTGGTGTCGTGGCTGCCCGTGGTGACTCCGCTGCCTCCAGAGGTAGTGTTTCCCACAGAGGTGCTCCACCCCGCTAGTGGTGTCGTCACCAGTAATGTCACCACAGCGCTAGGAGGTAGTGGTGTCGTCGTCACCAGTGGTGTCACCACTGCACCCGGAGGTAGTGGTGGCGTCGTCACCAGTGGTGGCAACGCTGCGCCTGGCGGTATTGCTATCATCAACGGTAGCACTACCGGTAATGCACTACCGGTAGTGCACTACCGGTAGTACACTACTGGTAGTGCACTGGTTGCTGCTTAGTAGTGTGTGTTCCAGCAATCTGTGTGGTGTCCTTCTTTCATAAAAAACAAACCCAAACATACTGAGCACATATGAACCGGAAGCAAAATATGATGCTCTCTATATATTTGTTTTTGCTTTTGGAGCTTCTTCCACGATAATAGTTTTCTGAAGAAAAAAAGGATGCGTGAGCTTGTGGACTTGCGAAGGTTTCTTTCTAGCGGAAATTTGGACTACTGGCATGACTTCTTCATGGATTTCGCTGGATAGCATGCTTCTGTTTCCTCCCATTCCTTCTTTTTGTACATAGTCTGTTTGTGAAAAAAAACTGCGAAAACTAACGATAGCGAACAGTCAGTGTCAATGGTATGCTGTACCGTAATGCAAGATGGCAAACCATAACTATGAATAAAATTTACATGTCAGTTAGTTGATCCAGAAAATGAGCATAATCTGTTTTCAATAGCATGTTTCAACTTTCAACTCTCGCGACAACGTGGCCAAGACTCCAAAATGAAATGCTTTTAAAGCGTTTTCAGCCTCCAGATGGCCAAACTTGCTTTTGCAGCCGGCTTCAACTATGGCTATAGCGATAACAAACTACTACGCGGAAAAATATGACAGACCTTCTCAGCAGTCTGCATTTAACGTTCACAGCCCCTCTGGATGCTGTTAGTGTACCTCCTGCATGACGAGCATGCTTCTGTTTGTGCACATTCAGCAGCATTCAATACCGGCATGGCGCCAGCATGGTTATGGATGTTCCAAACAGCCCGCTCGGAGCAGTTCAGGCAATGGCAAGCTGACCCACATTGGTCACGCCTCAGCCATGAACACTCAGCTGCATGTTGACACATTTCGCTAAAATCTCACCGCTTCCCAATTAATTCCCAATCTGGACAATCTTCAAAACGGTCCGCTGACCGCTAACCATACTTCGCTCCTTGGACGTCAGTACTGTCCACGCCCGACTTCGGAGCATGCGATACCAGCTACGATCGCGCGGGGCATGCAAGGGCCGCCCACATATATAGCTATCGTCCGACAGTTACAAGAGGTCCTAAAGATAGGGATAGCCAGCTATGCCTAAGAGCTAATATAAGCTAACCCAAGCTAAGACCAATATAGGCATGACAAGTTCGCAAGGAAACCTGCCAAGGGATAGCTGATCGCATGCTGGAATATATTCAGGTATGCGATTAGCTATCCACTGGTGCTCGCACTCTAGCTCCTGCCTTCATTCACAAATGAGACCAGATAGTCAGTATTTACCAGAGAACTTGTGGTGGAGATGCTTAGCGTGACCGGTGTGAACCTCTTCTTGTATGTATGGTACCATGTGTATACATAGAATGCACAGCATGGTATTTCGTCCCACCCCAGCCAGCATGGTATTCCATGGCACCCCAACATGGTATCCCATTCTACCCCATTATGTTATTCAGAGCACTCCAGAGTGGTATTCCATCCTACCCAGCGTGATATCCCATGCCATCACACCAGCAATGCCGTTGCACATAACTATGTGATTATTTTCTCTCTTGACAGTGGCGCAGGTGCAGCCAAGGGGAGGGGCTGACGCCTGCCTCTGTCCCCTTGGCACCTAAAATGAAACGAAATAAACATTAAATGAAACGAAAAATTTTAAGATTGTACGGTTCAACACCTTAAGTTTTCGTTGCCCTTCGCGCACCGGGAGCATTCTCCGTTTCATTACCTTTTTGCTTTTGTCGCCCTTCGGAAAGCCCTGGCTCCACCACAGGGGTGGTCCGTGACCCCCAAGGGAGGTGAGGCAGAAAAAATCGCCGGATTTCGAGAAGAATTTTTCATAAGTACCCATTATTACTTTTGGTTAAGATGAGTATGAACAACTTAACTTGGCGCTGCAAGGTGCCAAATTTATCACCATCGTTCCGAAGTCAGTGGGTTTCAACCCTTTACCTCGTGTTCAAATGCTTCCGAAATTGCCGGGAAGTTTTCACATATCAAATATCATTGAGGTTTTCACATATTTCCATTTCATAACCCGAAATGGCAGGCATGCACACACACACACACACACACACACACACACAAATTATATATTATTAGCATTGTATATAATTATCATTATTGTTGTTCTTCTTATTATTGATTATTTCTGTGCAAAATACATGAAGTTGATTGGAAGCCCCACATAGATGGAGTGCCTGCTCCATGGTACCCCATGTTAAAAGTCTAAATTATTAGTCGGCAGAGCTAACATCGGGGGGGGGGGCATTTGACCTGCAAAAATATACAAAAAGAACACGCCTGGTCTAGACGTATAGGAATGAAAAATGTAAAACAATCCTGAAAACCAGCTGCAGGTTCCGTATCTGCACATGGGTGATACGAGCGTGCTATTCCAACCAGTATAGGTACCTCCGCCGGTAGCCTAAATATAATGTTGGCGTCTTTTCCTGGCCGGATACGTACCACCTTCCCATGGGGTCACATGCCCCCAGTACCCTCATCCTTGTTTAAGCCCCTGCACCGAGTGGGGAGGAATTATGCTGCAACAGTTATCTCTTACTTGTTCCTACCCCTCCTACCTGCCCGTGACCTGCAGTTGGCCTGTCTCATCATACTGCTACTACCCGTGGCACCGCGCGATTCCTGCGGCGCTTGACATGAATGCAGTCAGCGTGGGTCCAAGCTTAAAATCCTAGTGTTAGGGAAAATACGGCTCATATTTGTGGACAAGATTCTTCTAGCTTTCAAATGAACCCAATTTTGTCCCATTTCGATGGTATTTAAGATCGCAAATACCATGTGGAAAGCACGCAAAACACGAAAACACGTTTCCCTGGAGCGCCCACCGGACTCAGCAATTGTCCAGTCAATGTGACGTCACCGAATGCCAAACAATATTGGATGGCCCCGGCCTAACCTGCGCTTGTAATGAAACGAAAACTTACTATTTGGCGATGTGTGAGAGGCTAGTCTCTGCAGGCCGGTGATAGAGCTGTTTGGAAGCTAAGATGTAAATGGTGTAAATGTAAATGAACTTCAATTTTCACTATAATTATGAGTCACCAATGCATATTTGTTTCCGGTTTTTCAAGTTTGCTATTTTCCAGTGGATGAAGGCATCATTTTATGAAAATAGCATACACAAATACTTCCCAGCTCTACCCAGGTGAGGCACTGCCTTAGTGCCTTACATGGTCGGCAAATTCCGCCTCTGCTCCGCCATGGTTGGCGGGAAATTCCAGCGTCTCCGGAGTCATCAGGATGAGCTTGCCTCATGACTCATTCGTCCCACGCAACCGCAACAACGGAAATAGTGCACGCGTCCAAATTTGGAACCGACTAATAGGCTACACCAGCGACACCCGACGGCAGCGCTTGGAAGTTTTGGTGTCAGTGCTAACTATAGGACAACAGGCACACATATATCTCAAGGACATTCGAGCATGTTTTGTACTGAGACATTCGAGTTTTGCCATTGTACGTTTTGTACTGCTCGAGTACTGCCAATGGTTATTCTAGCATTACCGAGAAATGCTAAGCAAGCGTGATGCTTGCAATAATATGCCATGATGCATGATAGTTACTGCTCTCCAGAACGAAGATGTTGCAGCTGAAATGTCTGTTGTGTCCGCTTCATCACACTCCCAAGCACGTGCTGAATATCGGCGAACATTTCGTTCTTGTTCGCGATAGCCTTGAAATACTTTACCGCTGCCTTTTTGCAACACTGGTGCCACGAAACTTTCAGGGCAGAGGCGCGCGCTAGTGGTGGAAGGGGGCATGGGTGATAATTCGCTCCCTGCTGTCAGTCAGAGTGGAACATATGGCTTCACCCCTTGCAATCTGGGATGCTCTTTTCGCGTCTAAACCGGTTTAGGAACTCCAATCCGGTCAGGAAGGCCTCCAGAGAGGAAGGCAGACTTCCTTCCTCCGAAGGGATTCGGGCAGGTACGTTGGTGCTGAAATGAAGAGAAGCATTATTTAACAGAGAAGGGATCAAGGATGGAAGACTAGCCCCAAGATTGGTATAATATTTTTTATAGATGAATCTCCTGAGGCGGTACAGCAAGGCGGTAATATGAAGGTGGCTCAGAAAACGGGCAAAGATATCCCGGAAATGAGATGGGATCCCTAAGATGGCATTGGAGGCCATCTAGTATGCCATACAAGGTTCCCAGGAGGAAAGGAGAGGCCTTAATATTAGCATGGGGACCTCAAGAAATGAAACGCGGTTCTAAGCTGATGCAAGAAGCCACTAGTATGACGAGAAAGCCTTGAACCAACGATGAGCACGCAGAAACCAATAGGAAGGCCCAGGGAATACGGCGATTCATCTAAAACGGTGCAGAAGGCCACAAAAATGACATGGAGGCATTAGTGGATTACATCAAGTCCTTAGAGCGGTACACGAGACACCTAAAATGACAAAAAGAAGCTCCTCGGAACCAAGAAGGGACCCAGAAACGGATAGATAGTGAGTACCCCAAGAAGTGAGACGAAGCCAATGAGGAAGTGCAACAGGCCTCTAGCTTCACGGCAGAAACACGAGGATGCAGGAGAAGGCTTTCCAAGATGGCCAAGGAGGCCCCAGGACATAACAGGAGTTACCTCACCCACGAACCTAAATAGATCTAACTGTGGGGTTTCTAGGCCTCCCTTTCGAAAAAGGCTTCTCAACGACACAAAACTAGGCGCCCATGTTCGAAGGTGTAAGGGAAGGCTTCTTAGCGTAGGCAGAGGCCCTGAAATCAGAAGGAGGCTGCAGGAAAAAATACCACGGAGTTGAAGTCGTACAGGAGGCCCGTAATTTAAACGAGAACCCAAGACGCATGACGAGTCTCAAGGCAAAAGGAAAACGACAGGACATAATTGGAGTTGGTAGGTTCCCTGGTCCCTCCTCGGACGATATCCCAGCCGTACTTACACCTAATCAAGCTGCCTTGTTCGCCACCTTACGTGAAATAGAACAATAGAAGCAGATACAACACCTTGCGTGCTTAAACAAATATGCGACACTCAAGATGGAGTTGTTTATTTCGGGAGTGCAAGGGTCATGGAATGACGAATATATAGGAAGCTAGCCTAATTTAAATGAGACACCAGGATGACAACGGTAAATGAGATCACCAGTCGGAAAGAGGAAGCCCCAGGATATAATATGAAGCCTCAAAGACGAGGAAAGAGGCCCGTGGAAGAGAGAGGACCTCTCTAAAATTGCATGGCAAATAAGGCAAGAAGAAAATGACGGACATGATTGGAGTTAGCAGCTTCCCCCGTCTCTTCTCTGATGATACCTCCGTCGAGCGTACATCCAATCAATCTGCCTTGTTCGCCATCTTACGTGAAGTAAAAATATAACCATGCAGATACAACACCTTTTGTGCTTACCAAAATGTGCGCCGCTTAAGATGGAGACGTTTATGTTGGAAGTGGAGGGGTCATGAAATGACGAATATATAGGGAGCTAGCCTAATTTAAATGAGACACCAGGATGTACGACGTGGCTCACGAAATGGCAAGGAAGATCCGGGAAATGCCATTACTTTTCTACAGCGGTTCACGAGGCCACCGGTCGGAATTTTAACGCGTAATGGTTCTCAACTTTGAAACAACCCAGAAAGCCCCTTCGACCCCAGAAGGCTCCCTCCAAAGACTTTACATACAGCAACACCTCTAGATACTGCAGTACTGGAGCGTCCTTAGCCAGGTAGCAGCTCAAGGCGGTTCGCTCTGCGAGAAACAGTCATAGTTTTCGACACCTCTAGGATTTCATTGCTACATTATCTTAATACATAATGCTTCATGGAATGTAGTATGGTGCTCAATGTGTTGAACATGACGTGGCCAAATATGGAGCAGTTTGACTATCCAAGACTATAATTTATGGACATTTCCACACGCTTTTCCACAGACAACTCGCTGCCAGACATTGCGCCTCTCACCAAGCTTCTCAGACCCTCAGAAACCAGCCCGTGACAATGTTTTGCCTTAGAGCCTCTCAGACCCTCAGACACCAGCTCGTGACAATGTTGTGCCTTGTTGCAGCCAAGCCCCCCAAGCCGCTGACATGCCTTTCAAGGCGCCAGACGTGCCCAAGTGCCCGACCTGCGAGAAGTCGGTATACGCCGCCGAGGAGCGTGTCGCCGGAGGCTACAAGTACCACAAGACCTGCTTCAAGTGCGGTGAGTTGACACGCGATGTTTTCTGGCCAGGTCGGGACGGCGCTTTGTGATCAGATGCGGGTCGAGATTCTCCAAGTAACCTATAGGCATGCGGCGTTCTCGGTCAGCTCAATGTTGAAATTCCCATGGGATATCTTGGTAGGAGTGTACTACACATTCCTGCAGCATCTCCGCTAGGATCGTACACATTTCGTTAAGTCACATCCATGCTAGCTATGCCAGACAATGTTGACAGAAGTAGCGAGGTTCCTTGGAAAAAACGGTGTACTATGTGGTCACGATGAAGTATATCGTATTTTCCCAATGGATGAGAGGGCGGGCGTATTTTTTAGGGGGCCATTTTTTAGGAGGGGCACCACTTAATATACAAGTTTCAAGGGGAGGAGGTGCGCTAGAGTGTTCCTGAAGAAGCACTTATTGCACTCAGAGAGGCGCCTTCGGCTAAAAAAAAACAATAAGGCGGGGTGGATGCATTCCCAAGTGTCCTGAATGGGTAACTTTCTACTAAATGTGGCGCATTTTCTGCTCAAAGGGGCGCCCTAGGCTGGCCACACATTGTGCTGAAAAAACGGTGTGCACGACAGCATCATGAGGAGGTGTCCCAGGAGACAGTTATGCCAGTCAAATTTCGTCCACAACTCTGCAACTGAACCTTTCTGGTCACAAGGAGGCGGGGTGAGGGCCGTTGCGCCCCCTCCACAACTCGGAGTTGTCCATGTATGGGCACAAGAAGCGATGGATTCCCGCTGAATGTCTTTTCCGATGCATATTCGGTCTGCGATCCAAAATACGGTACGTGTTTGCCAAGTGATGGCACATTTCAACGCTGCAAGCTCGTTACTCAGCACGCTGGCCAACAGCTCCAGAGGCTGCGGAGACAAGCGGCGACAGGTCTGAGCATCTGCTGTGATGTAAGGTCATGTCATCTGCCGTGATTCAAGGGCATGTCGAACCATTCCAGTCTGCCCTGTCACTGGGCGGATATGATGCATATGTAGGCCGGCCAGACAGACAATGTCGAGATTATTTTCATGTCGAGCTACGCCGGGTTTCGTCGTTGTGAGCTGACAGGAAGCTAAGAGTCTGGTCACGATAGTCGCTGCAGTCGGAGCAATTGTTTCATCGCAAGTTCTGACGGAGGGTTGTCCGGCTGTCTGTAGAAGAGATCGAGTCGTGTAATAACACACTGAAGAGCCAATGCTGATTTTTGGGGAGCCGGTAGCAAGCATGGATTAAGGGATTGGTGGAGAGCATGGATTCAGAAGTTGGCGGTCACTATGGCAGCTGTCAGCACCACGGGCGGCGGATGTTTGTCACTTTTCGCAATACAGTGAACATGCCACAGGCAAGGACGGATTAAAGGCAGACGGGGGCATGTGGATGTACTCCTCACATGGTGATGCGATGCCCCTCTGACTGGACGAAGGCGTCACTCCTTCAGTGGAAAAATATTGCATGCTTCACTATTTTTCAGCTGAAGGCCTCGCTCTGAGTAGGAAAGTCTCTTCTGGGTAAAACCCCCGTGCAGAATGCTCGAATGCGCACCTCCTTTCTAGCATTACAAATACTACAACCAGTTCCTCCTCTCTGGATGAATGGTACACCTGCATATAAATGGCACCCCTGTTGGGAAATGACACCCCTGTCGAGATATGGCATACCTGCAGAAATTGGCACAACTGCGGAAAAATGGAACCACTGTGGATAACTTGCACAACTGTGAAGAATTGCATCCCTACGTAATATTGACACACCTGCGGAGAATTGGTACCTCTTCCGAGAACCCGCGCCCTTGCGGAGAAATAGCTCTTCTGCAGATAAATATTACTCGCTCAGACGAGAGCTCCCCGTCACAATTCCTGGATCCGCCCTTGGTAACACGTTAATGTGGTTGTTTCAGTGGAGTGTTGAATGCGGTCCGGCGGTCGATAGATGGTTTAATGCAAATGTGGACCGATCCACATCAGTGGTCATGGGAACCATCTGCCAGGTTTTGCCGCATTTGGTCTCCCCTCGATAGCGTCGTCCCACAGTGCGACGGTTCCCCGTACCGAACGCTTTCGCTGGTCTACGGAGACACTCAATCTGCCTTTTCGCATCCGTGGCTTCCGTCCTCAGACGAATGAGCGATGTCAATGTGAAATGGATCGTTCAGACGGCCGAGTAATGATGCCAATGTGAGATGAACAGCTCAGGCGGCCGAGAAGTTATGACAATGTGAGGTGAACAGCTCAGACGGCCGAGAAGTGATGACAATGTGAGGTGGACGGTCCAGATAATCCTGGGCTGGTGCATCCAGATACTTTGAAATTCGGAATAGCCAGCTACATAGACGGTTTGGACTGGCGTTTGGCTGGCTGTGGCTCTGTGACACACCTGTGTCGCTGACTGGATCTTACCTCTCACTTGTCTCGAGTAAGATGTGTGTCGCTGACCTGTTCCATTCTGTCACCTGTCTTTGGGGTAGTGTACCCTGTTGTGCATCACTAAACAGACATGGCGCCTTCACTTGTCACTGACATGTTGTGACCTGTCGTGTATCACTGAGCAGATATTACTTGGCATATGTCACTGACATGTTGTGACCTGTCGTGTATCACTGAGCAGATATTACTTGGCATATGTCACTGACATGTTGTGACCTGTCGTGTATCACTGAGAAGATATTACTTGGCATATGTCACTGACATGTTGTGACCTGTCGTGTATTACTGAGCAGATATTACTTGCCATATGTCACTGATGTGATGTGACCTGTCGTGTATTACTGAGCAGATATTACTTGCCATGTGTCACTGATGTGATGTGACCTGTCGTGTATCACTGAGCAGATATTACTTGTCATATGTCACTGATGTGATGTGACCTGTCGTGTATCACTGAGTAGATATTACTTGCCATATATCACTGATGTGATGTGACCTGTCGTGTTTCACTGATGTGACCTGTCGTGTTTCACCGATGAAATATGACATGTCAACTGTCACTGACGTGCTGTGCCGTGTCGTGTACCACTGAGCAGCTATAACCTGCCAAGTGTCACTGACCGGCTGTGCCGTGTCGTGTACCACTGAGCAGCTATGACCTGCCAAGTGTCACTGACCGGCTGTGACCGCGTTCCAGGCATGTGCGGCAAGGCGCTGGACTCCACCAACTGCACCGAGCACGACAAATTCCTCTACTGCAAACAGTGCCACGGCCGCAAGTACGGCCCCAAGGGCTACGGCTTCGGCGGCGGTGCCGGCTCGCTCAGCATGGACAGCGGAGAGAAGTTCAAAAAGTAGACTCTCTGCTAGTTGTCCGTCCGCTTTTCTCGGCCAAACAACAGGGACTGGAGACGGCCGTCCGGTCGTCCTGGCGACAAACACGTCCCACTGTGTATGTGTCAAAGGTGTCAATGCCGGCGTTTCCGTTTCCTGTCGCGACAGTGCAGCAGCTGCTTCGCCAGGCGGTACTTCAGTTTCGACCATATTCTCGTCACGCGCGGCTATCTAACTTCCGGTTCGGTCTCTATGTAAGTCCTCGCACAACTTGGACCAACACGTTGTCGGTTGCTTTATACGATGGCCCCGAGCCTGGGCGTGGTGCTCGGTTTCCGTCGCGGCCACGCCAGGCGGGCTGGTGAATTCCCTCCTCGACTGCAGCGGCAGCTCGCTGACCACGTGCGAATCAAGTGCGCGCCACCGCCGGGGCACGCTATCAACTGCGATGCCGACTGTTTCGGCCTGCCCATGGCTTCGTCCGCTCGCCGTGCGTCAACAATCCGTCTGGTGCGCCCACCCCGCGGTGGAACGACACCGTGCTACTATGCTGCCATCTGTTGGCGGATTCAGTAGGCCGTCGGCTAGCGCTTGGCACGGCGACACGTGAATACATCCGAAGGTGCACTCTGTCCATGGTCCGTCGACACCACCGTCAGGAACGGTGACACCGTGGCCGGTGTCAACAGCAGCGGCTCCAACAACAGCAGCTGCGTCGGCCTGGCCGACGGCAGATCGCAGGCGGATAATGCGCGTCCTCTCCACCGGAGCTGCGCGACTGGCCGACAGGTGGCAGGCAGGTGGCTTTGTGTCCCTGTCGGCCACCGCCTCCGCGTGTACTCAGTGTCGCCTTGTCGATAATGGTATCTGGGTTTGTGTTGGGCGCCGAGCGGAAGCGGCGGCATCGACACCGGCCACCGCGCGCTCTCGCTTCGGCTCGTGTACAAAGTGGATATCGCCCAATAAACCGTTCGGGATCGGCAGTCGGTGTTGTCCCGACGTCGGCGCCCGGTAGGTCCGATCAGCTCGGCGAGCCCCTCTGGCTTATTGCTGCAGCGGCACGGAGCCAGCATGAATACATTGCGGCGAGAAAAGGGCGACTACGAACCGACAGCCATAGTTTATCTGTTCTACACCCACCAGGCCGTGCACGAACGTAAGCACGTTAGCAAGCAGGCCTGCAGCATGTTCGGTCGAATAGTGTGAAGTAAGCGCGGCGTATTCGGTAGATAAGTGTTAGGTACGTACACTATATTCGGCAGATAAGTGTGAGATACGTAGAACATATTCGGCAAGTAGATGTGAGATACGTACACCATACTCGGTAAATAAGTGCGAGGTACATACATCATATTCCGCAGATAACCTCTATTTCGGCAAGATTGTAGCCAAATTTTGCTGGAGCGGATCACTTCTTGCTTTGTTTCAATGCACATATACTGAAATTGGAACAACTACTTGCACCGTCTGGCTATTCTGTAATATTCCGTGCACCCGTCCAAAATTTAAATGCGCTATGCCGAATTGTCACAACAGGTAATATTTCTTCATAAAATTCCTTCACTTCCGCAAAAAACCATGGGTGCAATGAGGTTCATACCTTTACGGACTGACAAGAGATGTCAGGTATGGTCTTTCACAAGACTCGCTCCTCTCAATGTATTTTCAGCCGAAGCACCTATTCATGGACTTCCTCTGGGGAAATGGTGGCACATCAGATGAGTGCCCCACGGTCATGCACACTTTTGGACCCGTCTCTGGCGCCTTGACAAAGAGGCAGCACCACGCTCAATTCGACACTGAACATCGGCTTCCCTAGCGTAGCCAGAATCTGACAGGCGCAGGATACCGACCCGCAGCACTCCGCTGCGCTGCGGGTCGGGCCATGTCATGGATCAATGGCCAAACTATCCACTATACAATTATTCAATTCACCACCTTAGACTAATGCTCAATCGTTTCGTGTAGCGCAGTTGGCATGGGGACGGTAGACATACTTCCGCTGTCCCACTTATCCTCGCTTGCGACATTGAACATAGAAATGGGGATGTGTTCTGATTGTATGCATTTTCATAGGACACAATCACTACCATTGTCCCATTAACACTGTTGTTCTCATACGCCATTGGTGAGCCATTTGAGGACTATTGATGCCTAACCATCTCGCCCGTGACTAATGATGCCCAGCTATCTCGCTTGTATTGCGTGCAATAACCAATATGAAGTTGTAAGGGACAATATGTAGCCCTGATTAGCATGAATGAATTGCATTTGCAATTGATACTAGTGTCCCCAACAGGTATGTCCGTGAAAGCACCAGTGGCGTGATGACTGCACCAATCGCCCGCGAGCCTTGTGTTCAAAACTTCCAATTGGAAAAACCTACGCATGCACGGCAAGGCCACAAGAATATGCTTCGCCTTGAGTGTGAGTGAGAAATGTGATTGAATCACGCACATGGGGCGTTTGCATTCATTTATTGCGTGCACGTTCGCCACGAATGCATACACGTTGATCGGCGACAGCCATCAATGTCAACCTCGGACACCTCTCCCTCTCGCCGTCGTGTGTGGGTCTTTCGCCTCGCCCGCCCGTCCCGGGGCCACCGCCATCTCGTCCGTTCGTCTCTCGATGAGACACAGTAACGGAATGAGGCGGGCAGGCTGTGGTAGAAGAAAAAAAACTTGTTTTGGTTTTGCTATTTTTTACTTGTTTTCTTCATGTTCTCCGGTCGTCTTCTAAGGAAATTTTCTTGCCGTATGTTTCATGTCCCTGGGTGAATCGAAGTCAAATGTCCCAGAGGTCGAGCATCGGTAAGTTCAAGCGAGTCTATCCGAGAAAGATTCGCAAACTTATTGTAGATTAGATTCGTTTCAATCTATCGACCTCCCATTTCGCATCGAAGCATGCATGGCCAACAGGCAAGGGCGAGTCATGTCCTCTCAGTGTACAAGCATGCATCTCAAGTATATCGACGCGTGATATGCAACTGTCTGCGCAATATTTTGGAGGACCATTGCGTAATACCAAAATATAATTTAAAAAAATGGTCACAAAGGACACCCGTTACGCTTGTCCTGAAGTGCATCTTAGGCCACTAAGAATAATTTCATTTAAACTGAGGTTGACCACGGTATTTATCCTCGAGCAGGTCACTTATGAAGCGGCCTGATCCTGCTTCAACTTGACGTGTCAGTCATCTGAGCACTTCTCTTGCAGCAAAACAGGAAGCAGCGATCGCCTCAACAAAAATAGCCGGTGGCCTGGCGCGACGCAACTGTTTTCAAAGGCCCAGATCTAACCAAGTGTTAAGTCAGATTCATCACCAGTCATCTCCAAGGAATCCGTACGAGTTTGGGCCATTTTATGGTTGTCATGTAGAACTTCTTGGGGGTACCTGTGGCATCTCGAATGGCTGAGCCAAGTAAAATAAAACGGATGATAGATGATAGATGAGATGCTCATATGTGGAGCCTCCCAGATACGGAAGCACACGCAGCAAGTATCTGACAAAACCACGTCCGAGAAGTTGTGGCAACCTATAGAATCTGGACATGCCAACCGACTAAAATAATACTTTTTTGCTGTGAGACATTGAGCAAACCCACAAATAATTGATGAATGGCATAGCAAGCGGATGGATATTTTTTTTTTTTTTAATAAGCAAACGAAACCTGGAATTAAGTAGCTTGACGAATTTGTACAGGAAATAGGCATCGGCAATGTTACTTCTGGGAAACTAGGGAGACTACCAAATTTTTTAGCCCGAAAGCGAGGAGAATTCAACTCACAGAAGAAACAGGATAGGAGTGGAATCAGATCGCAATAGGACATGGACAGAAAATGTAGTTGTTCCCCTATCTGAGCCTTCTTTGGGTGTGCGTCACTACAGCAACACGAATCCCTTGTTTGAAAATCGCCGGGGGACAACTCCTAACCGAAAGGAGGGACACACTTCGCACTTTTCCGAAATCAGGGAGGGCAGACGTTGAAAAGTCCGTACTTCAAAGTATTTGTGGGTGACTTATGCATGCTTTTGAAATATTGCGGGTGTGACACAGCTACTCCCTCGTCCATTGGTGCCCGACTCAAGCGCCATCTCAGTAGTAAGCAAAGTAGCGGCCGGTGGGCCTTTCACGCTTGGACCGAGGAATTTCGTTAGAGAACTGTTTGCCGGAGCGCTGCGAAGCTACCGGCACCTGATCGCAGCACTGGCGACCACATGCCGTCGTACCAGCTGGACAGCGACCTCTGGCCACCCTCGGAGCGACCTGTCTCGGAGCGGCGGCGCGCGTCGCGCTCAGTTCGGGCGGCAGCACGATGGTGACGTAGTGCGTCGGGCCGCCGCCAGGGGCGCCGAAACTCTGGTAGGCAGGTGGCAGCACCACCGTCACGTAGTGTGTTGGCCCGCTGGAGAAGGGGTCCAGGTAGGTCTGTGCGGCTGTTTGGCCGAAAATCAGCGAGTACGCCTGCGCCGCCACTGGCTGCGGCTGAACCTCCACGGGGGGCGAGTCGGGCGGCTGCATACGATCGGTCAGCTCCAGCTCCAGCCCCAGCTCCAGCTCCGCAGCCTCGTCGGTCAGCTTGGGTGGCTCCATATGGTCGGGCAGGATTTGAGTCGGCGTGTTGCTTGCCAATTGCGACAGCTGAACGTTTCTGTCCCGCGCAGACCTGTTGAGCACATCGGCCAGCAGCGGAATAGGCAGAGGCGAGACCACCTGGCTCAGCTGAAACAGTAGCGCATCACAATATTAGCGGGCACAAAAACTCACCGTATATCGCATTCAAGCATCATATCCCACCCTGCAGCCGATACGTGTGTGGGGGTGTATGTGTTTGTGTGCATGGTTGTACATGATATGGGTGTGTGTCCTATGATATTGATCTGTCTCTCTACATCATTTTCCTCCTGCATTTCATCTCATCGCCTCGAACGCGTCACAGATAGTCGAAAGACTCAATCCAGACAAACTCAAACTCGTACAGGACGACATCCTGTCGGCTTTATCGTGCATATTTTCTGCAATAACTCTTCATAAAGACATAAAGACATAAAAGATTAGCGCAACTATGAGCCACAAAAGATTAGCGCAACTCTTGGTTGCCCTCTGTACACTTAACCAGTTGCCCACCAAATCTGTCAATCGTCCCTCCTTGTAATACTGAAAAGCAAGCCCTCTATTCTTATAATGATTGTCTATGCTGTTTTTAAAGATGTTCAATGTGCTGCTGCTGACAATGATTTCTGCCAGCTGGTCCCAGTGTTCTACTACCCTGTTGATGAAGAAAGTCTGCTTTAATCTTGTTCTGCTGTGGTTAACTTTAATTTTTGAATTTATGACATCTAATTGCATCGTTTCTGTTAAATTCAAACATTTCCCCAAGATATCACCACTCCAGACCATGGGCAAATTTAAAGACCTTGATGAGATCTCCTCCCAGCCTTCTATATCTAAGTGAAGACATGTACAATTTCTCTAATCTTTCCTCATATGCCAGGTTGCTTATACCATTAACCATTTTTGTAGTCCTCTTTTGTACTTTCTCTCTAAAAGCCAACAATCTTTTTCATAGCTAGGAGACTAAGATTGGATGCAGTATTCCAATCTATGTGGCCTGACAAATGCACAGTAAGGCTTCCTGATGACTTCCTCACTTCTGTATGACACATTCCTATTGATTGCCCCAAGCATTCTCAGTGCCTTCTTCCTGGCTTCCTTGGTCTGTTCTGATGCCCCCAATTTTGTGTTTAGAATAACACCTAAATCCTTCTGTTGAGTCACTGGTAGCACTTGGCCACCAATCAAGCATGGAGCCTTCATATGCTGCTTTGATTTCCTCACAGATCACCTTACGAAGCTCCAGTTGCTGAGAATGTGGCAAGGTTCCTGATCGGTAGAAAGCTCCTATCCTCAGAGTATTGCTGTTGCCTTTTCCTACAGTAGCATCAAGCCGAATGGACTCCACAGACACATTTTTATCCCCACTTGCTACTTTTTGAGAACTGAATAAGCTATTCACATAGAGCATTACACCACCCCCTTTCACTGCTGGACCCCTATTGCACGAAAACATATTGTATCCCTGGATCTCATAGTCCTGCAAGTTATGTCCAAAATACCCTTCACTGACCCATGCCTCCGTAATACAAACAAAATCTGGTTCCTCCTCAGCAACATAACACTTGAACTCATCAAATTTGGATCGGATACTCTCAGCATTAAATATCATACACTTAGCAAATGCTCCATAACCACCTTTGGCTTTTTCATGCTGAGGAGTTCTTTTATCACTAGATGAACTATCACTCTGCCCCCTTGAATTACTGCTGTCCCTATTTGCTGACTCTGAGGTTCTATTGCCTTGGTTGACACTATTGGAATTTTCCTGAGTTGGCAATGCAATTTCATCCCTCCCCATCCCATTTCCTAGTTTCCCCGAAGGACATGCTCATACACTTTGCCTAACACGTGGACCCCCTTCTTGGAGAAGTGCAGGCCATCCCTCTGATAGAGGTCCCATGATGTATAAAACCTGCACCACTCGTCTACAAAGGTGAAACCTAACTCATGGCAGAGCTTACCTACCCTGGCGTTGGCTGCCAGTGCCCCAGAGCTCCACTCAGAATGATTACAATTTTCATGAATCATGAATCCAATCTTCATTATCACAATTACCGAGCCTCCGAACACGCATCGAATAGGTATGCATGCATATGCTAAGCTGCTTTATGGAATGCAACAGGTAAAGTAAAAATGCATTGCCAATGAATGTTTGCATGCATACCATATGCATAGCCTGCATGCTGATGTATACCTAGATATATACCTGGCCTTGGTAAATTGTGTGCGTGTTTACACCTACGACCATCACCATTGGTATCACCGTGACCCCGTACATGGAAAACGACAAGGGCATATGAAGAAGAACAGACAAATGTACGAAGATGATTTATTTCGCGGGATTTCTTCAATCACCAGGTGGATAGACATATGGTGTGCGTGGGAGGGACGAGCTTGATTTACGTTCTGAACAGCTTTCTAGACATCCAGCATCTAGCATCCGTTTACTGTCAAAGCTATATTCAGGGAGACAGACAATGACAATGACTTTTTATTGGAATCGGATTGAATTTGAACATTGCGCAGCGGTGTGTGCCATCTTCAGCTCCTACTACAACTGAAATCCCAACATCACACAGACTGCACAGGTTGCCATTAAGTGCGGGGCTACCTTCAATGGTACAACCTTCATGGTAGAACTGACCAGAAATAGTAGAACTGCTGCGTACCGTATATGAAGTGGCTGCATTAAAATATATTTTATAATTTTAGATCAATATGAAATCCTTCCTTCCCTTCCAATCTTGGTCCTGAAGAAAGCATAGCACATGCATGCCCATTATGAATTTATATAATGAAACTACGAAGTCCATTGAGAACAAAGAAATTCTGTACGGCTTATATATTGACTTGAAGAAGGCCTTCGACTTAGCACAGACATATTAGTCAGAAAATTGCATTGCATTGGACATGGAAGTCTCCTTCTTATAATATTATGATCATATCTTAAAAATGGATAGCAGCAACCTAAGGTATATGAAACTTTATCTGAACCAGAATTAATTTCCATGGGTGTTCCTCAGGGTTCCATTCTGTGACCAATACTAACCCTATATATCGATGACTTACCCAGAATTTCCAAGCAAGCAAATATGTACCATTTTGCTGATGACATAGTTATTCTTGGCAAGGCTAGAAGTATAGATGAATTGCAGAATACAGTTAATTACATTGTTCCAGAGAAAACAAAATGGTTTCAAGCAAATAGAATGTCGCTGAATGTATCAAAGACAAATTACCAAATATATTATGAAACTCCCACTAATAACATAGATATAATGATAGATGCTGCCCATGTGAACAGAACACAACAAATCAGGTACCTTGGCATAGTGTGTGGTGAAACATTGACTTGGTATGGGCACATTGATTATGTTACAGTCATCATTAGTAGAATCATGGGTACTATATGGAGGACAAAATATTCATAATAAGTCGAGAACTGAAGTACTTATACAACTCTTTATTCCTTCCCTCTTTAAAATACTATGCCGTGATTTGGGGCATTAAGTATCGTGCTAGATTATACACAATTATAAAATCCCAGAAACGTGCATTGCGAATTACTAATTATAGATATCCTACCAATGAGTTATTTATCAATATAACATTTTGAAGTTCACTGATATGGTTCAGGAACAAAATATATTAATACTTCACAAAGTTATCCATGCTACATTGTCACATGCTATGGCTGACTTTTTTCAATATAAAACACGTATTACTGCAAGAATCATTTAACATTTCCCTGTACCATTTACTTATCGACAATATAGGATGTATGTTATTACATACTCTGTACCAAAGTCCTGGAACAATGTAACTTGTAAAATATTTCCCAGTATCGAACAGGTGTTGAGGAAAAAGGTGTGCTAAAGAAATGCATTAGACGTCACTTTATGGAATTATACAAATGAAATGAAGATCGAAGTCAGAAAACAGCCTATATATTTCACAAAGATAGCTTAAAAAGTTGTGCCTTGTCATAGAGGGTATCAGTGTTGATAATATGTGACAACATACAGACGGATGATGTGTTTGAATGCACGTTTTGTGTGTGTTTGTTTCTTTTGTGTTGGAGGATATTGGTAGGTTTGTACACACCCATGCATATTATGCATGAGTTATCTTTGTATGAATCTGTTTTGAACATTTCTGTACTCCCCCTAATATTGTCATTTTGTGTCTCTGGTAATTATGTGGGCATTACCAGCTTGTTACCTGTCCACTGATGCCCCAGGGTCGCATTTCCCTTCTACTAATTGGTGGTGGTCTATCTGCAAAAGAAAAAAAGGAAAAAACAGAAAGGATGCAAATTGTATTGATATAATCACATTCTATTGTATCTCTTGTTCGCATCCCGAGACCTGATCTACGGGCCCTGCCCCGATCTACCGGCAACTCACCAAGGGAAACCCCACATTGAAAGACCCAATGAAGGTGCATACAGCCAAATGAGATCGGCTGCTGCTGTATCTGATATGGGGACGGCGTTTGTTTAATCTTCACAGCTTTGTTGCATGAGTATTGCATGTTGCATGTTTCAAGGACTGGGTGTCCAAGATGGATGCAATAAAGTATTATATACCGCTACATTTCCAATTGATCAGCATATGGTGGCCTTAGGTCGAGTTACGAGGTCATGTCACGTATAAACTTGCAATTTACATTTTCGCTCAAGATCTGATGTCGAATTGTTCCAGCACCAAAGCCATAATATATGTGATTAGACACATTTACTCTCTACCTGTTTACGTTTCAGGTTCATATAAGTTCAGGTCCAGAAAGTAGGGCTTGATAGGTGTGCTGCAGTATTCGCTTCGCAGGGTCAGAGTGCAGAGTGTGAAATAATCTTTTTTTTAATGCACTTCTACGATCCGATTGTGAGCAATAAACTGAGCTTCGGTGGCCGGCTGCATATTACCACGGTTTGAGTTCTTCAACGTCATCCAGTGTCATTGAACTGCGATAACCTCCAATGATTTCGTTGAACTTTTTCTGGAGTCATCAGGTTTCTGAAGCAGTGTTTACTCTAAGTTTGAATTCAGAGTCCAATTTTATACCCGTGTGGTTGTTCCCAGATTATCGGCTATAGTTTCCTTATCCCCGGGATAGCCTTTCTCAACAATTGAATAGGAAGACATTCTTCATACGTTATTCCTGTTCAGCGTCTAGGATTACCATAGAGCCCTATAAAGCAAGTTATGCCACGCTGGCAAGACTTGCTGGCAGACATGGTATGCTGATCGAAGTTGAACGTTAGAGATCATATAAGGTAAGCGATGTTTCAATTTTAGATGTAGATAAACAAGAATGTGTGGAAAAAGTGTCCTTCAGATCATGCAATCTCAGATATTTCACTTGAGAAGCGAAGCATTAGCGAGCCGCACTGAAACCTGTCAAATTTGAAGCGTTCGCCCTGTTTACTCTGTTTCAAGGTCATGACCTAGACGTTGTAGCTCACGAACAAGATGGATCATCCTCGAGTCATCACCTATTTACTGTGAAAAGTTCACTACGAACATATTCTCCGTACAGGTGGCCTGTTGACTTCACTCTTGACTTTTTTTCCCTCTCCTCTCTCTTCTCTCTCTCTCTCTCTCACACACTCTCTCGCTCTCACTCGCTCTCTCTCTCTGTCTCCTCTCGCTCCCTCTCTCTCTCTCGCTCTCTCTCTGTCTCGCTGTCTCTCGCTCTCTCTCTCGCTCTCTCTCTCTCGCTCTTTCTCTCTCGTTCTCTATTTCTCTCTCGCTCTCTCTCTCCCTCTCTCTCTCCCTCTGATCCCTAAGTCCCTGGCCAATGTCTTGTCCATAGTCACTTAGCTTCCCATCATGAAGAAATTCGCGAAGGTCTCGATCGGACCAGACTGGTGCTACCAGAACTCACCAAAGTCGTCAAACACGATTTATCACACGACCAGAGACATGGATGCGACTTGGTCAATGTCATGCTTTCTGGACACCTGCCCGAGACATTGGCATTCCACCGGCACATTGGTCTTCTTGGAATCGGCCCAGTCAACAACAACCCAGCTAACGACGATCAACCGGTTCCTCCGACTGTGGGTCAGCAAGTACAACTGCAATGGAGTAGAGGACAAACATATGAAGTTGATCTGCCTGTACATCGTTGGTGTGCGCTATCCCACGTGGTTCAGACACAAAATGAACAACACCTGAACGCAAGGACCTGTCATTTGCTTCGAGCAGCCGCAGCGTGCTCTCCAGAACGACAAGACAGTGGCCTCTCTGGAGTGACCTCTCTGGTGTTCGCATGCATCCAGTCAAGTGCTTGGTGGGGGTGGTGCTGAAATGGCAGCGACGATGCGAAGGCAGGGAGCTCGCAGAAAAGAACACATCAAAGCAAGAAGTTTCAAGACGCCTGCAGAACTGGTCGCTGGCACGACCATCCGGATCAAGCAACATTCAAGTGGTTTAGTACAAACGTGCAACTGTCATTGGCTTTTGGTGAATAACTTCAGTACCCCTGATTCTTTACTCACTGGCAACTGACAATTTGGCAATTGTAATGCTAAGCATGGATAATTGGGCTGTGTTTTGCTCCCTACTTTGTGTCATGGCAAACAATTCACAGATACACGCTTTATATAATTTTTTCATAGCTTATATTTGAGTCACAAGACTCAAGTGACTCATTGTGATTTGAATGATTGACTCATAATATAACTAATTTTTTGTTTATAGAAAGACCAAACGGTCGGGCCAGGACCCCCTGAACATCACGCTGAGCCTGGGATACCAATAATTCTCGCTCCGGCCTCTGTAAGTCACTCTAGAGGCATGACAGGTCGCACCGAGGCTCTAAAAGTCTCGTTAGGGATGACCCAAAAATTAAGCCGGGGAAAGTAAAAGCAGACCGGACACGAGGATTCACCTTGGATCCTAACAATGGCTCCAAAAGCCCTCAAAACGTGTTGGGCCTCCCAAAACGTGTCGTAGTCACTAAAACTCGCGCAAGGGATCCAAACAAGTGACCAAGGGGCCAAAAATCACACTTAGACCAAAACAAATCCACGCCGCTTCATTTGAAAACATCACTGGGGCCAAAACACTGCGTCGGAGCCCCAGATGTCGTAGCTGGCTTCCCAAGAGCCAATATCTCCCTAGAATGTCACCTTGCGGACACAAAAATTGCATCAACTATCCGCACATTAGGAAAGCGTCGATCCCCGAAAAAAAAATGTTTTGGGGCGCCGAAAAAAAAGACCAACGCACCGAGAGCCCTAAGGATCGTACTGGGGTCCAAAAATATCCTGGAGGGCCTTACAAGAATAGGCTTGACCCCAGAAATCACAAGGGAACCATCAAATTGACCCGAGCACCGTACAATTCAGAATATGTCCCGAAATAAAATTATCCGACGGGCCTTTCTGCTCTTGATGGTGCCATCTGCGAAGAAAAGACACGTCGCGCAGCCGCCGTGACGTACCAGGGGCCACATAATTCGCGTAGCGGATTGTAATTGAATACACCAAGCGCCTTAAAACTTACACCAGGCCCACGAAAAGTAGCACCGGGGTTCACCAAAATCGCGCTGGGGCGCAGCTAATTACAACACGCCCCGAAAACTCGCGACGATATCCACAAATATCACGTACTGGACACAGAATCCCGGCGGTAGTACCAAAAAACTGGGTCGAGGCATCACAAATTCCCCTCTGCAAACACAGCATGACCCCAAAAACCACACCTGAACCCGATAAAAAGTAGCCCGATGCCTTCTAAAATAAGGAGAGATTCCGAAAAACATATGTCCGAGTCAGGAACATCTCTACAGAGCTCCAAACGTACCCCCAGATGCATTCAAAATTTGCGTACTGTCCAGAAATAATGGCGTACCGGAGCTCGAAAAATCGTGGTGAGACACAAATATATAGCGTCTGTTGCCCGCAAAAAATCAAACGGGGACTCGGACTTCAAATAATTCAGAAGTCTCGAAAACTTGTGTCGAACCCAGGAAACTGCTACGGGCCCCACGAAACTACACACCTGGGCCAGAAAAGTCACGCTTGGATCCCGATGATTTATACCGGAGGAGCCAAGGTTGTGCTGGGGTTTCAACACATGATAAATACGCGTGTTCAAACGCGAAAAAAAACGCCTTAATTAAATACAGCGGAACACTAAGAGCACAACTGGAGGCCGAAAATACACCGAGCCCTCCAAAGTATACCGAGTTTCGCAAAAAGCGGCAGGGCCGAGATCCCAGCCATATGCCATAACATATGGCTGGAGCAGTCAAAAAGTGAATTGGTCGAAAAATAAAAATAGACATACGGGGGCGGGGACCATACCAATTCCGCTGATTTGAAAGTTGTTTTGATTTCTGCCATTATTCCCACTTTCCAAAATTTTGCACACCTTTATTTCCGACTGTAGCAAAGAAACCATTCCAGCTGACATATCCATTTTCAAACCATCGGATGGCCCTTCTGGGAATCTTCTGAGATGATCTTTTTGGCCTCCTTGGCCGTGACTGGAGAGGCATGCACCTAGTGTGTCTTATTCTTGGTCTTGGCTGCGCCATTGGGTACGGACGGAGTCTTCAGATTGTTGTTAAAAAAGCAAATAGTAGAACGATTGCGCTGATTAATGCCTGTAATCCAGTGTGCATTTTAGTTTGCTTCGTGCCGTGTGTGGTGACTGACTAGACTCGGTCATCGCGATGACTACACCAATCAGGTTTAAAATAATGTTCTTTCGTTATGTGTGGGATGTGGAAACGAGCACGGTAGGATGTTGAAATTTGCCATGAAATTAGTGTCATTTAAAATGTTCTTGATTTCTCAGCCTCAAAGTTGATCTAATGGTTTTGTTACTTATGAATGCACGTTTATCATTTGTTTTGATGTGCATAATTTAAGAGCTATATACTGGATAGAGAAAATAATAACTATGTTATGCAATGGGCGCTGTATGACCAACGCAGTCGATGCGCCCGTAAGCCCAAATAACCAACCAACTATGTTATGCACTGGTATTGTATGCCAGATCACATTATATGTAATCCTTTTAATTGAAATTACACTGCGAACTCTTCGTATATCACCATTACTTATCGAGAACATACACATGCTACATATAAACGAGATGCTGTTAGAAAGTAGACGCGAAGACTTCATCAGCATGCATCAAGGAGCGGAATGTTGATACTTCTTGGAGAAGGATGTCGATTGGGTATTGAGAAAGTGATATTCTCACCCTATTTCACGAATATTTTATCACTGACACCAACGCACATGATTAATCAGAGGACATTGTTTGCGATGTCTCTGTTTTTGTGGCAGCTGTGTCCATTTCCCGATCTTGAACTTGCTCCATCACAACTTTGGTTTCGCTCCTCCCTAATGTTAAGCAACAATGAAATACTTTCACCCATCGTCACCACCGTTCAGGTCTGCTGTGCTCTGATACTACATCAAGGCCGGTGTGTTTTAGTCGGTATCTGATCGCTGAAGTATTTTTATTTAAGATGGTGTGTGCTTCTTGGTGTGTGGAGTGAGGGGAAGAGGGAGACGGTGACGGTGACGGTGACGATGACGATGACGATAGATCCGAGCCCACTGTATGACACTACAATCGCATGCTATCACTCAGAGCTGTTATGCTGACAAGTACTGTGCACTGCTCTTTTAATTGTGTGACTTGATCAGTTATGGAACGATTTTCCCCGTTGGTGAGGATGCTGAATAAACATAAACATGCACATCATGGAATAAAAACTCCGAATTTCTGAGATCTGAAAATGTAGTGGGCGAAATCCGATTACTTTTTGGGGGCGTCTAGTGCGCTGGCACTTCGACCCCCCCCCCCCCCTCCCAATGTTTTTTCTTCTTCAAAAATCGACAACCTAGTACTTAGTAGCTACCTACCATCAAGTGCGCTGCATAGCCCATGCACCTGTTGCCCCCCTAAACTTCAATAAAAAGAACCTTCATGCCATTAATGGCGCTCTATAACTCATGCTGTGTTTATCGATCCGGCCATTCTTCATCTAGCTGGACCGTATGAGAAATATCTTGCTAAGCCCTCCTGGCAACGCAGCTCTGTCTCAGTAAGACATTAAACATGAGACTGAGCATCAAGACTGAGGTCAAGTACTGAACAAGCCTTTAAACCACGACTGTGCTTCCTTTCCCAGCATCGTTTAAGAATGCATACTCCTATAATATCAAGTAAGTAGCCTCAGACCTCAATTTGTTTTCAAGGAACCGTGATGTATAGATATATTGCTATATACATATATGTGGATATATGTATATATTTATATATATGTATATATATATTACCATATACATACATATGCATAAATGTCTTTATTTGTATATATATTTATCTATGTATTCAGATATGTCATGCAACCACAAATAATGCTGGTTTATGACTGATAATGATCCCGAGGGCAATATAATTTTAAGCACAATACGACATGCACATGTGTCGTGTTTCTTGTATTGTTGTTCACAATACGACCTGATTGTTCAAACGGTAGCAGATAGAAATTGGAGCGGCATTCAGTACTGGTTGTCTCTATCACGAGTGAGGTGTGTTTGCCGCTGTCTCACCTGCAGCAGCCCGAGTGCCACGGCCGCTGTCTCACCTGCAGCAGCCCGAGTGCCACGGCCGCTGTCTCACCTGCAGCAGCCCGAGTGCCACGGCGACCCGCTGTCTCACCTGCAGCAGCCCGAGTGCCACGGCCGCTGTCTCACCTGCAGCAGCCCGAGTGCCACGGCGACCAGCTGTCTCACCTGCAGCAACCCGAGTGCCACGGCCGCTGTCTCACCTGCAGCAGCCCGAGTGCCACGGCGACCCGCTGTCTCACCTGCAGCAGCCCGAGTGCCACGGCGACCCGCTGTCTCACCTGCAGCAGCCCGAGTGCCACGGCGACCCGCTGTCTCACCTGCAGCAGCCCGAGTGCCACGGCGACCCGCTGTCTCACCTGCAGCAGCCCGAGTCCCACGGCGACCCGCTGTCTCACCTGCAGCAGTGCCACGGCGACCCGCTGTCTCACCTGCAGCATCCCGAGTGCCACGGCCGCTGTCTCACCTGCAGCAGCCCGAGTGCCACGGCGACCCGCTGTCTCACCTGCAGCATCCCGAGTCCCACGGCGACCCGCTGTCTCACCTGCAGCAGCCCGAGTGCCACGGCCGCTGTCTCACCTGCAGCAGCCCGAGTGCCACGGCGACCCGCTGTCTCACCTGCAGCAGCCCGAGTGCCACGGCCGCTGTCTCACCTGCAGCAGCCCCAGTGCCACGGCGACGACGTGGGCGGAGGTGGCCGAGTCCATGTCTGCAGTGGGCGGTGACCAGGTGACCAGTGAGCGGTGACCAGGTGACCAGTGGGCGGTGACCAGGTGACCAGTGGGCGGTGACCAGGTGACCAGTGAGCGGTGACCAGTTGACCGGTGGGCGGTGACCAGGTGACCAGTGGGCGGTGACCAGGTGACCAGTGGACGGTGACCAGCGAGGTGTCCGCACACCGCCTGCAGAGCGCAGACTGTGCCGGACGCAGCCCAGCCCACACAGCACGACACACGCCGTTCTCACGGATGCTGCTTACAGAAGCACGTCCAGAAAACTGCGAGACGGGGAGTCGCTGCGAATTGGCTGTGCCGGCACAGTTACCGAGGGAGATGATGCGTGCACCACGCATGAGAGAAATAGATGTACTGGCCATGAACGGAGAAAGTGGGGGAGTGTGGGGGCAGATTAGCATGTGCCTCACTTTCCGGGACCTTACATTATGCGTCGCAGGAACGGCATAAGGGAATGGTCCACTTGAACTACTTCGTCGCCCATCTTCTGTGGAAGTTTCATACGCTCCTGGCGGTGGGAACGTTACTCGTTAGTTGTGATGCCTGCATCCGACCCTGCCACACCACCTGGAGATCCTCACCGTCGAGTGATGGCGGCGTTACTCCCTGGTTGTGCTGCCTGGATACGACCCTGCCACACCACCTGGAGATCCTCACCGTCGAGTGATGGCGGCGTTACTCCCTTGTTGTGATGCCTGCATCCGACCCTGCCACACCACCTGGAGATCCTCACCGTTGAGTGATGGCGGCGTTACTCCCTGGTTGTGATTAAACCCGCCAAATGTCGCAGGTGGTGACCTGGAGATCCTCACCGTTGAGTGATGGCGGCGTTACTCCCTGGTTGTGCTGCCTGGATACGACCCTGCCAAACCACCTGGAGATCCCCACGGACGATCCGGCGCCGGCATGGAAAGTAACGGAGCTGGCAGAGCACCTAATGGTGGATTAGCTCCGGCACCACGGGGCGGCCTTGGAGATTTGATTCCCAACATTCTCCACCGCCACCGTTCGCAGGTGTTTGATCTCGGGATGAGCGACGTCGCCTCACCTACCGGCGGATGGTACATCTTCCCCTAACGACCGGCATGATGCTAAATGATCACCCGATATTACTCTTGATGTTCAAATAAATGAATCACTTCAAATGCAAAGGTGACATTCAATGCAAATGGTATGCAAATATCCATGCATGCATGCATGCATGTATGTGTATATGTATGTATGTAAGAATGAATGTACGCATCCCATGCATACACTTATGCATATGAGTATTCATACAAGTATACATATGTGTATGCTTCAACATCGGTGGTACACCACGTAAGTTTCGGTACTTCGAAGTTCAGCCTTTCTTTGCGACGTCATTGTGTTACTCGTGCAGCTATCCAAAGCTGTGAGCTACCTCATCGCTGTTTGGCAATCCGGTCCTCCCGGACCCAGTAATGAATGATGTCACTTCGTCAGAACGTAACCGGTATATCACTCTAACGAAGTTGACCAGCATCACTCCACCGAAGGCAGCTGCTATCGCTCCACCGAAGGTAGCTGCTGTCGCTCCACCGAAGGTAGCTGCTGTCGCTCCACCGAAGGTAACTGCTATCGCTCCACCGAAGGTAGCTGCTGTCGCTCCACCGAAGGTAACGGCATTCACTCCGTTTACATGAGCAGGCAAACTTCCGAATACGATGCGATTGGGAAAACTTGCGAACGTAACGAAAACATGTGAAGAGCTTAACACAAGTTTACGCTTCGGTAGGTGAAAGTTTGCATTAAGAGCCAACGTGCAAAAATAACGGTGCGGCTGCATGGATCAAGACATTTCTTGAAGCTATTTTCTGCTCTAGGTTTCGGGTAAACATAGAGTAATTGTGAAAATAAGCGCCTTATTTTTATCATAATTGTAAACCTGGTGCTGAAGCAAAAAAAAAAAAAACGCAAAATCTGGAAGTGGCGTTGAGATGTCACGTTATTAGTGCGTGTCCCAGTCGTTAGCTTTACAATGTGTGGAGTGTTCTACTTGCGGATTTGTGACAACGTTTGAGTTTTATTGATTTGTCTTTAGGATTCCGTAGTGAACCTGATTTATTGTTTATTTGACCATTGCATAGTCTGGAACAAGGCCCTCTGGAATAATGCACCATTACATAGTCTGGAACCTATACTATAGAACATAGCCTGGTCCAGAAATAATGCACCATTTGATTCACGATGAAGAAAGGGCTATATTGTCATCGATAACGTGTCATCGGCTACATGAATCCTTCGAATTCACAGATTTCCTATATTTCAGTCCAACAACCTCTAAATACGTTTAACATTGATGATACCTTGTGCCTGCGTACGCCGTTGCTCCAAGCAGGTGCGTCAGAAGGACAAAAACGCGTCAAATGTTCATAACTTTTCGCCACCTTGCGTCCTGAGCCGTCAAATCGCAAAAGATCTGATCAGGTGGCTGCTTTGCTCTTGCAAACGGGCCGCGTGATCGGAACTTTTGCGAATCGACCGGATCCAAAATTTCCGTTTACGGCTGACCTGTAAGCGGGGTAATTGTCGATCAGATACAGAACTATCTAGACAGACTATCGGTTTTGTCATGCCAAGACAAAAGTCTGATCTAAGCACTCCCAGTATTGTCATGACAGGAACCGGTGGCTAACCTAAGCCCAGTCGGTACTAGTACCTATGGTTATAGATCCTTTGTCTGTGGTAATCTTTGTGGTAAACCGTTTTAGTAAAACGTTCAAACGTTTTAGTAAAACGTTTAAACGTTTTAGTAAAACGTTTAAACGTTTTAGTAAAACGTTTAAACGTTTTAGTAAAACGTTTAAACGTTTTAGTAAAACGTTTGAAACGTTTGAGTAAAGTTTCGCGGCATCTACAAGAACGTTTGGCGTATGGTTTTACATTGCGCTCAAGAATACTCGACCTAGCTCTGCTTTGAATGCTAAGCATAGCGTCACTCAGAAGAGACCGTATGGGATGCCGCTTTGAGTAGTCTGGATACTCATCAGCCGACGCGACTCGTGTGGTGCCGCCCCGGCCATCTGTGTTGGGTGTGGTGCCGCCCCTGCCGTCTGTGTTGAGTGTGGTGCCGCCCCAGCCGTCTGTGTTGGGTGTAGTGCCGCCCCGGCCGTCTGTGTTGGGCGTGGTGCCGCCCCGGCCGTCTGTGTTGAGTGTGGTGCCGCCCCGGCCGTCTGTGTTGGGCGTGGTGCCGCCCCGGCCGTCTGTGTTGAGTGTGGTGCCGCCCCGGCCGTCTGTGTTGGGCGTGGTGCCGCCCCGGCCGTCTGTGTTGGGCGTGGTGCCGCCCCGGCCGTCTGTGTTGGACGTGGTGCCGCCCCGGCCGTCTGTGTTGGGCGTGGTGCCGCCCCGGCAGTCTGTGTTGGGCGTGGTGCCGCCCCGGCCGTCTGTGTTGGGCGTGGTGCCGCCCCTGCCGTCTGTGTTGGGCGTGGTGCCGCCACGGCCGTCTGTGTTGAGTGTGGTGCCGCCCCTGCCGTCTGTGTTGGGTGTGGTGCCGCCCCGGCCGTCTGTGTTGGGCGTGGTGCCGCCCCGGCCGTCTGTGTTGGGTGTGGTGCCGCCCCTGCCGTCTGTGTTGGGCGTGGTGCCGCCCCTGCCGTCTGTGTTGGGCGTGGTGCCGCCCCGGCCGTCTGTGTTGGGCGTGGTGCCGCCCCAGCCGTCTGTGTTGGGCGTGGTGCCGCCCCGGCCGTCTGTGTTGGGTGTGGTGCCGCCCCTGCCGTCTGTGTTGGGCGTGGTGCCGCCCCGGCAGTCTGTGTTGGACGTGGTGCCGCCTCGGCCATCTGTGATCTAATGCAGTGGCGGCTCCATCTGCGCTTGGATGTGTCGTCAGGAGGTACGCACATCGGCGGCGGTGCCAATAGTGTCAGCCAAGGCAATAGAACCTCAAAGTCTGCAAATAGGGACAGCAGCAACTCAAGGGGACAGAGTTATAGTTCATCTAGTGATAAAAGAACTCAATATGAAAAAGCCAAAGGTGGTTATGGAGCATTTGTTAAGTGTATGATGTTTAATGCTCAGAGTATCCGTTCCAAATTTGATGAGTTCAAGTGTTATGTTGCTGAGGAGGAACCGGATTTTGTTTGCATTACGGAGGCAAGGGTCAGTGAAGGATATTTTGGAGATAACTTACAGGACTATGAGATCCAGGGATACAATATGTTTTCGTGCAATAGGGGTCCAGCAATGAAAGGGGGTGGTGTAATGCTCTATGTGAATAGCTTATTCAGTTATCAAAAAGTAGCAGGTGGGGATAAAAATGTGTCTGTGGAGTCCATTTGGCTTGATGTCACTGTGGGAAAAGGCAACAGCAATACTCTTAGGATAGGAGCTTTCTACCGATCAGGAACCCTGCCACATTCTCAGCAACTGGAGCTTGACAAGGTGATTTGTGAGGAAATCAGTAGAAACTTTAAGAGGAAGTGCCTTATTCTCGGTGACTTTAATCTAAAAGGTTATGAAAATGCTGGTGTTGGCTCCCATCATGCAAAATGTTCAGGAAATGCCTTGAAGAGGACCTGTTCTTATACCAGTTTGTATCGGAACCTACCAGGCATGGTTCATTCTTGGACCTTGTATTCTCGGATTTAAGTGACTTGGTTTAAGACTTAACTGTAGGCGAAACTCTGGGAAAAAGTGACCATAACATAGTTAGATTCAAGGCACATGTAGGGGAAATTATCAAGGATAATTTAGTAAAGGTTCCAAATTTCAACAGAGCAGACTTTAACGGCATGAGAGCGGCTTTAAGTGCCATCAGATGGGAAGAAGAATTCTCCAATTTAAATGCCTGTGAAATGTGGGAAAAGTTCAAATCTTACTTAAAGGAAACTCAGATTAGACATGTCCCCCAAAAGCAAAGACGCAAAAGAAGGGTAGGAAAGCCAGCATGGCTTACACCAGACGTGATAAAAGCAATTAGGGCTAAGAAAACTGCATTTAGAGTTTTTAAAGAAGCCTCAAATGTCATTAATCTAAAGGCGTATCGAAAAGCTAGAGACACTGTGAAGCAAAAAAACCAGAGCAGCAAAGCGAGCAAAGGAACTGGATTTAGCTAGAAACTGTAATGGGGACAGTAAAAAGTTCTTTAGTTTCTACAAGCTGAGTAAAGTTTCTAGCACAATTGGTCCACTGGAAGTAAACGGGACTACATTGGGTGAGGATAGTGAGATGGTTGAGGAGCTGAGCAAGCAGTTCAAATCAGTGTTTACATTGGAAGATATGACCAATCTGCCGACCGTACACCATAGTTCAGTTACATGGGATCTGACAAATGATGTTGATTTCATTGGTAGTGATGTTGTTTACAATCATATCAGGAAAATAAAGCCCAATAAGGCAGCAGGACCTGATGGTATTTATGCTAGGGTGTTGCGGGAAACTGAAAAGGAACTGGCATTTCCACTTAGTATAATATTTTGTAGATCAGTTTCACATAATGAAATTCCAACCGATTGGAAAAGGGCAAATGTAGTTCCTATTTTCAAGAAAGGAGAAAGAGGGAAAGTTGGAAACTATAGGCCAATAAGTCTCACATCCCTAGTCTGCAAGGTACTCGAATCAATTATCAAGGATAGAATAGTTAGTTATCTGGAAGGTAGCAGATTGATTCAAGATACTCAACATGGATTTAGAAAAGGACGATCGTGTCTCACAAACCTCTTGGACTTTTTGAACTTCGCCACAGAACAATTTGATCAGGGAAATTAGGATGATGTAGCATATCTTGACTTTAGTAAGGCCTTTGACAAGGTACCCCATAAACGGTTAATGATACAGCTTCAGTCCCATGGTATTGCAGGTAGCATCTTAAAATGGATAGAGTTGTGGCTTTCAGATAGACAGCAAAGAGTGATGCTAAATGGTACAAAGTCATCATGGCAAAATGTTCTTAGTGGAGTCCCCCAGGGGTCAGTACTAGGGCCATTACTGTTCATTATATTTGTAAATAACATTGAAAGTGGCCTAAGCAGAAAAGTTTTGAAATTTGCAGATGATTTGAAGGTCTTTAGGGCAATAACAGGTCAGGATGAGCATATATCGCTGCAAAAAAGACTTAGACGAACTTGTGAAGTGGTCCGAAGAATGGCAAATGAAATTTAACTTTGATAAGTGCAAAATCATGCATGTAGGTAAGCAGCATATGAAGGCTCCATACTTGATGGGTGGCCAAGTGCTATCAGTGACTCAACAGGAGAAGGATTTAGGTGTTATTCTAAACATAAAAATTGGGGGCATCAGAACAGACCAAGGAAGCCAGGAAGAAGGCACTGAGAATGCTCGGGGCAATAAATAGGAATGTATCATACAGAAGTGAGGAAGTGATCAGGAAGCTTTACTGTGCATACGTCAGGCCACATTTGGAATACTGCATCCAAGCTTGGTCTCCTAGCTATGAAAAATATTGTTGGCTTTTAGAGAGAGTACAAAAGAGGGCTACAAAAATGGTTAATGGCATAAGCAACCTGGCATATGAGGAAAGATTGAAGAAATTGAATATGTTTTCACTTAGATATAGAAGGCTGAGAGGAGATCTCATCGAGGTCTTTAAATTTGTCAATGGTCTGGAGAGGGGATACCTTGGGGAAATGTTTGAATTTAACAGAAATGATGCAATTAGAGGTCATAAATTCAAAATTAAAATTAACCACAGCAGAACAAGGTTAAGGCAAACTTTCTTCACCAACAGGGTAGTGGAACACTGGAACCAGCTGCCAGAAAACATCGTCAGTAGCAGCACATTGAACATCTTTAAAAACAGCATAGACAATCATTATAAGAATAGAGGGCTTGCTTTTCAGTATTACAGGGAGGGCTGATTGGCAGATTTGGTGGGCAACTGGTTCAGTGTACAGAGTGCAACCAAGAAGGGCCCTTGTGGCTCAGAGTTGCACTAATCTTTTATGTCTTTATGTCTTTATGATGCACGAGTACACCACGAACCGGATGGTGATCGCGCCGCCGGCCAGGTGCGTCCAAACCATGTACACAGTCCTGGCGAGGTTGAGCCGCTGCAGCAGTCTCCGTGCCGGCATTGCACAGGCCGCGCACGAGAAGGACACCATGCCCATCGACGCCGGCGACACCACCTCGAACCGGTCGTCCTGGCGCAAGTGTGCCTCGAATTGGTGCGCCAGCACCATGTGATCCCGGATGTGGCGCCGTATGCCGCTGACGTCGTACAGTTGCAGCACGAGCCACAGTTTCAGCGCGCTGAAACGGCGGCGCAGCGCCAGCGACCAGTTGCGGAAGTCGGGCAGCGTCTCCTCTGTCTCCAGGAGCTGGGCGTGAAGACACGCCCGTGAAGACGCGCGTGTCACACACTCAGAGCGCGGCACAGTCGAAGTTGACGAACACCCATTTGTGGGTGTTGAAGCTGAAGGAAGCGACATCGTCAGTTCCGCACATCAGGTGGCGGAACTCGGGGCACTCGAAGGCGGCGCCGGCTTCCGCGGCGTCCGCGTGCAGCTAGACGATGTGCTGCCGACACACGAGCGCCAGCTGGTCCAGTTCGTCGAGCTCGCACGTGTCGGTGGTTCCCAGCGTCGCCGTGACGAACGTCGCCACATTGCCGAGACTGAGCTCTTGCTCGATGGCCGCCCGCAGGCTGTCGCCGCGCATCACGTGCCGGCCGGCGGTGGGCAGCCGCCGCAGGCACACCGCCGTCAGGCTGGCCGCCTTCGCCACGAGCGGGCTAGCCTCGGCCCAGGTGAAAGCGACCAGGCGTTGGAGCGCCGCCGGCTCGGACGGCTGCCGCCGGCGCAGCGAGTCGATGGCCACCGAACGAGCCGCACTGAGCGTCAGTACCGCCGCCTCGATGGCCGAGCCCACCATCACTCCGCCGCCGCGACCGGAGCCCAACAGGATGAATGGCAAATTGAAATTCGGTGTGATCAAATTTATTTTCCGAGCTAGCTTTCACCAAAATATATTGTTCCTACCTCCTTCAGGGGAGTTCCTTTTCCGAAGCACACACGTGGCCACCAGCGGTTGGCCAATATAACGCGAAGCGGTCGATTTTATCTTCACCCGATTATTTCATAACTTGAATTTACCTGTGTAGTTGGCAGATCCGCACGCAGGAATACCCCATGCTGGCACGAGTCGGTGACGATGTAGCGTTCCATGTGGTGCTGATCACGTACAGGCAGTAGCGCAGCCAAGATTTGCTAAAGGGGAGGCTTGATCAACACGGAATGTGAATCAGAAAGCGCTTGGTGAATCAGGAAGCGTTTGGTTTTGCGTGGTGAAAATATTAAATTTGTTTCTCGATATTGTGTATCATTGGTTGCTAGTTGGGATGGGGGATCTTTGGCTCCGCCTCTGCGCACAGAAACTTCCCGTTTGTCTGCCTTTGTCAGGACACATAGGTACAAATAAGTCAAGGCGATGGAGCATCGCGTCGAAACATGTCGAACTCATCTGATGGTATCTCTCGGCTTCAAGGCTGCTCTTCCGCTGGTGCGGTAAAGGACACCACGCTCAGTTGTGGCGGGACCAGCGAGGCCTACACCAGCCCTGTCGCTCAATTGTGGCGGAGCTGGCGGCACCTGCACCAGCCCTGTCGCTCAATTGTGGCGGGGCCTACACCAGCCCTGTCTCTCAGTTGTGGCGGGACCTACACCAGTCCTGTCTCAGTTGTGGCTGGACCTACACCAGCCCTGTCACTAGGTTGTGGCAGGACCGGCGGGCTTACAACAGCCCTGCTAACATCAGCCGACTGGGTGTAGTCAAGCAGCATCCATTTATTGTTTATTGGCTGGCTCACTACACACCTTATGCACGACAACGGCTTCTGGCGCCACCCACACTGATGTGCCGGTGGGCCGAGGGATTGGAAAATGTCCCGAGTGGTTCGAATGTTGAACCCGAGACCCTTGGTACCCAGAGTTCAACACCTTAACTACTCGGTCATCCCTTCCCCCAGGTAGCACCAAGCCGTCGGCCAGTGCAGTACTGAAAAGCTACAATGAATCGCCATAGAGCGAATTTGGGTGCAACTGGCTATTTGTTTGCTAGATGCAAACTCAATCCATCGAAAACACCCGACCACCAGCGAGTTGGCTGTCAGTTGTTATGCGGGGATTTTTGTAGGTCTGGAAACGATTATAATTTGTTAGCTACCTGAATAATGGGTTGTGAAGTATTGGGTGAACCTTATTTTTTTGTGACTCGTCGGGTAGGTAAAGCTTTGTCGAGGATAGCTCATATATTACCACGTTCAGTGCGAAAATATATTTTATAGCTGACTATAGCTCCTCAGCTGGATTATTCGGGGACAGCGAAATATAATGACGTATATTCAAACAAAATACCGTATCGAGCAAGGCAAATTTGAAATCTGCCATGTAGAAAACACGACAAATCGGTTTTTTAATCCAATCCAACTTTTGTATTTTCCATGCATTTTACTTTCCCGACCATTGGTTGAGCTACCACTTGAAACTCCTTTCAGGCAGCTACCGCACGCGGCACGCTGTGTGTCGTGTGAGCGGCAGTGCCGACCTGTGATCACATGACAAGATCCTGCAGCCGTGGAAATGTACATAACTACTGTCTGGTGTCCATCACATATCCGTATGATATGCGACAGGACGTGTGTCGAACGCTGCAGTCATTGTGTTCATTGTATGGCACGGTGCACATTATCCGAGGCACTCCGTGAAGCATCACGAACTCCCCGCTTGTCCTGGATAATGGAAGTGAATATGGGTGTGAAATAGAGATGCCAGAAGTAAAGACCGAAAACACGTTCGGAAAGTCCGGCCAGAAAGCCCGGTCAGAAAGCCCGGTCAGCATCGGCGGGCTTTTTGACTGGCCTTGGAACATACGCCTCTTTTACAACCGGTCGTTGAGTTCATTTTTTAAATCAATACAAGTCTTTCAAAGGTTCGTATTTGTGGTTGTGTGGTGGTTGTGCTTATTTCAAATGTGTGTGCAGGAATTAGGTTCTTCACCTATATATATCATGACAATGTAGGCAGTGCTTAGTTGAACCGCCGGTATCAGTTACGATGCTTTCGGCAGGACCTAGGTTAGCCACCTCTCTCGGCTTTGACAATGCAGACAGGTCTTCGATTAGCCACCTGTCTCGGCCATGGTAATGTGAACAGGATTTAGATTATCGACCTGCATCTGCCATGACAATGTCAACAGGACTTAGATTATCCACCTGCATCTGCCATGACAATGTCAACAGGATTTAGATTATCCACCTGCATCTGCCATGACAATGTCAACAGGATTTAGATTATCCACCTGTTTCTGTCATGACAATACCGACCAGAACGTGTGTTAGCTACCTGTCTCTGTCATGACGATGCCAACATAACTTAAGATAGCCACCTGTCTGTACTGTCACAGCGAATTCAGCGTTATTTCCGGCTGGCGCTCAGCAAGTAAGTAGTGGAAACCGGCTCTGCTCCGAGGTTATATCAAGTGCTGATTTTTAAAAGACTGCACTGCAGCGGTTGCATTGGTCAATTTGTGGCCATACTCAATGTGTGATGTGTCGGTGACTGTAATGAAGTAAACATGGATCAAATGTAAATAATGCCGGCATGCCTTCACTGTACGCTGTGTATGCCGTGGAAACGGTCTGTGCTTGTGAACATAGCAGGCAAGCTCTCTGATGTACAGCAAGCTGAAATGTTTTTTTATTGACAATATATACTGTGGCACAGTGGGTCCGGGGTGTGACTTGTTATCACTGCATGTTTTCAGTGCAGGCACGTGTTGCGTGGTTTGGCGCTCACCGACGCGCGGAGAAATGCTACCATCATTACAAGCACAGCTTGAGACATAAGTTAAGCTTCGGTCCAATTCGACGGGTAATTAAGAGCTGAGAGTACATGTTCTTTCTTGTCTTGGCGCATAATACAAGTTTCCAAGACAGACCAGATTTGGAATATGAATATTATAGAGTAGAAATAGGAATAATATTACTGAGGGAACGCATCACTGATTGGAGGGGCGGTGGCCCCGTTAGCATGTACAAAGTGAGCCTCTGAAGTGCTGCCGAAAGGTCCCAATTTTGCACCAAGTCAGTTTCGCCAGCTGTGCCATGAGCTGGAGTAATCTTGCAAAACAAGTGGAGGGCTGAACAACCGCCCGGCCATCACTGTGGGGCAGGATTATCTCGTTTTGACCGCACGTCCGTGGTAACCCGGCAAGAACGTGAGGACTGAGCAACAAGGTCGGATTTGTGGTTAGCAATCCTGGATGTAGAGATGGAAATGTTTTGGCATCCAAGATGGAGAAGATACATTCCTTCAAAGCTGTGACATCAGAATATCAGCACGTCCGTGAAGTTAGCAACAGCCCCAGCAGACTACTCCAGCAGACGGCTCAAGCAGACTACTCCAGCAGACTACTCCAGCAGACGGACCCAGCAGAAAGCTCCAGCAGATGGCTCCGGCAGACAGCTCCAGCAGACTACTCCAGCAGACGGCTCCGGCAGCCTACTCCAACAGACGGCCCCAGCAGACAGCCCCAGCAGGCAGCTCCAGCAGACAGCTCCAGCAGACGGCTCCAGCAGACGGCTCCGGCAGCCTACTCCAACAGACGGCTCCAGCAGACGGCTCCGGCAGACGGCTCCAGCAGACGGCTCCAGCAGACGGCTCCGGCAGACGGCTCCAGCAGACTACTCCAGCAGACGGCTCCAGCAGACGGCTCCAGCAGACGGCTCCAGCAGACGGCTCCAGCAGACGGCTCCAGCAGACGGCTCCGGCTCCGGCAGACGGCTCCAGCAGACTACTCCAGCAGACGGCTCCAGCAGACGGCTCCAGCAGACAGCTCCAGCAGACGGCTCCAGCAGACGGCTCCAGCAGACGGCTCCGGCAGACAGCTCCAGCAGACAGCTCCAGCAGACAGCTCCAGCAGACAGCTCCAGCAGACAGCTCCAGCAGACGGCTCCGGCAGACGGCTCCAGCAGACAGCTCCAGCAGACAGCTCCAGCAGACGGCTCCAGCAGACGGCTCCAGCAGACGGCTCCAGCAGACGGCTCCGGCAGACAGCTCCAACAGACGTCCCCAGCAGACAGCTCCAGCAGACAGCTCCAGCAGACAGCTCCAGCAGACAGCCCCAGCAGGCAGCTCCAGCAGACGGCTCCAGCAGACGGCTCCGGCAGACAGCTCCAGCAGGCAGCTCCAGCAGACAGCTCCAGCAGACGGCTCCGGCAGACGCAGCCCCAGCAGGCAGCCCCAGCAGGCAGCTCCAGCAGGCGGCTCCAGCAGACAGCTCCGGCAGCCTACTCCAACAGACGGCCCCAGCAGACAGCTCCAGCAGACAGCTCCAGCAGACAGCTCCAGCAGACAGCTCCGGGAGACGGCTCCAGCAGACAGCTCCAGCAGACAGCTCCGGCAGACAGCTCCGGGAGACGGTTCCAGCAGACAGCTCCAGCAGGCAGATCCAGCAGACGGCTCCCGCAGACGGCTCCAGCAGACGGCTCCGGTAGACAGCTCCAGCAGACGGCTCCAGCAGACGGCTCCAGCAGACGGCTCCAGCAGACGGCTCCAGCAGACGGCTCCAGCAGACGGCTCCAGCAGACGGCTCCAGCAGACAGCTCCAGCAGACAGCTCCAGCAGCCAGCAAGGCCCAGCAGGCAGCTCCAGCAGGCAGCTCCAGCAGACGGCTCCGGCAGACAGCCCCAGCAGGCAGCCCCAGCAGGCAGCTCCAGCAGGCAGCTCCAGCAGACAGCCCCAGCAGGCAGCCCCAGCAGACAGCTCCAACAGACGGCTCCATGTTAGGCGTCAGACGCAATGTTAACGCGGACATCAGGGGTTCTCCCGTATAGAAAGAAAACAGGTAAGTTTCTGGTGCCATTGAAGAACTCCGAAACATGTGCCCGCGACAAGCGCGTCCGGATGCTCGCTGGGGGGGGGGTTGCGCGATGAATATAGCTACAATTTATGAGACTGTCTTCATGAAATATTGATGCGAAGTGCATTTATGAAATGCCTTCAGACATCGATTTAACTGCCTCTTACAGTGATATATAGCGCATATTGTTACTTTATGTAATGTGTTTTGGTACTATTTTCCACCATAGACGGCCGGCCGTCTCCAGCGTCGCCGGCGGTCCCCGGCCCGTCCCCGGTCGCCTGCCGCCGTTCATTATATGGTGGGGCGCACACCATTCCCTGAATGTTAACGGGCCCCACTGCCAAAGTTATGAGCATATTTTCATATTTGAAACGATAGGCGATGTGCCTGGCATGAGTTCCGCCACCATTGCTGTTGAAGACAACAGGTTTTCTCGACATTGTTTAAGAACATTACGCTTATGGTAGTTGAATGAAAAGAATGCATCTACAACTGTGAATTTCTCCTACACCATTTCGGCGTGGTAGAGCCGATATCGCTAAGTATCGTCGAAGGGCGGAACTTTATTTTTTTGTCATGCCACCGCTCGGCGGCCATTCGGGTCCTCTGGGTAGCAACTGTTACGCTGCGGCTCTTGTGGCACGCCTTCGACGCAACACGGCTCTTGCTGTCTGCCCCGTTTGCACGTTGGCAAGTAGCCGTTGTGTTGCGTTAGTGGCATCGAAGCTTCCTGGTGGTGTTGGCTTCGCGTCGCTCTATGGCTGGCTGTCAGCGTTGCGAGTTGCGAAAGGCGAAAGAGGCTTCGGTGCTCTTTGCTTGGCTCGGTTGCTCGGTTGCTGTGTGTGTGTGTGTGTGTGTGTGTGTTGTTTTGTGTGTGTGTGTGTGTGTGTGTGTGTGTGTGTGTGTGTGTGTGTGTGTTTGTGTGTGTGTGTGTGTGTGTGTGTGTGTGTGTGTGTGTGTGTGTGTGTGTGTGTGTGTGTGTGTGTGTGTGTGTGTGTGTGTGTGTGTGTAAGTGAGTCTGACCAGCCTGCCACCTTCCGGTGATATCGGCTGTTTAGGCGCGTTAGAAATGAGTTTAGCTGGTGGTCCGGACGGTTCCATAGGGGTTGTATAGAGGGTATGCCATGGTCGGGTCATCGCCGTTCAGGGAACATTGCAAGAAATGCTTATGGTATGCACTGATTCGGACACTTTTTCTTGATTTTTTTGTGTTTTTGTTTTTGTATCCTTTACACATCATGGGTAGACTTAGGGAGATATTGGGTCAATGGAGTTGTTGTTTGGATGTTGGCTAGTGTTGAGAGGATTTGCCACGGGTGTGTTTTTTTGTTGTTG